>RXID01012361.1:0-51117 GCA_005019695.1 Trichopus zeylanicus subsp. travancoricus
CCACTACTGCTACTTCTGCAACTAATACTACTACTATTATAACTACTACTACTACTACTACTGCTGCTGCTGCTGCTGCGGCTGCTACTACGACTATTGCTACTTCTACAATTGTTACGACTACTACTTTACTACTGCTACCACTACTACTAAACCAATTGCTGCTGCTACTGCTAATACTATGCCAACTACTGCTACTACTACTACTACTACCACCACTACAGCTACAACTGCTAGTACTAGTACTAGTACTACTACTTCTACTACTACTACTACTACAACTACTGTTGTTGCTAATACTACAACTATTGTTGTTAATACTACTACTACTACAACTGTTGTTGTTAATACTACTACTACTACAACTATTGTTGATAATACTACTACTACTGCTGCTTCTGCTGCTGCTGCTACTACTACTACTACTACTACTACTACTATACTACTCCTATTAGTACTACTACTACGACTACAACTCCTAGTAGTACTACTAATACTACTGCTCCTATAACTTCTACAACTACTACTACTCCTAATATTGCTACTACTACTACAACTACCACTCCTACTACTACTACTGCTACAACTACTACTACAACTCTTAGTGCTACTACTACGTAAACCAATACCACTACTACTCCTACTACTACTACAACAACTACTATTACTCTTAGTGCTACTCCTAATCCTACTCCTACTACAGCTCTTGACTACTACTGCCACTACTACTACTGTTGTACTACTAATGCCCCTACTACTGCTATAATTACTACTACTACTACTATTACTACTAATGCTGCTACTACTACCACTACTCTTACTACCCCTACTACAACAATTGCTATTGCTACTACTACTACTGCTTCTTCTAACTTACTACTACTACTATTGCTACTGCTATAACTTCCGCTACAACTACTACTGCTACGAGTACTGCTACTACTGCAACTAATAATACTACTACTATTACTACTACTACAGTGACTACTACTGCTACAATAACTGCTACTCATAGTATTACTATTACTACTACTCCAACTTCTACTCCTACTAGTACTACTACTACTACTGCAACTCTCACTACTACTCCTACTCCAACTTCTATTCCTAGAACTACTCCTACTACTACTATAACAAATGCTACTACTACTACTCTTGCTCCTACTTCTACTACTACTACTACTACTACTACTACTATAACTGCTGCTATAACAACTATTACTACTACTACATCTACTACTACTAGTACTACTATTGCCACTCTTCCTCCTCCTCTTACTACTACAACTACTATTACTACTACTAGTCCTCCTACTACTTCTAATACTACTACTACAACTACTACTGTAGCTACTGCTACGACTACTAATCCTGCTAGTACTTCTACTACTATAACTCCTACTACTACAATGACTGCTGCTACTACTACTACTACTACTGCAACAACAATTACTACTACTCCTACTACTACGATTACTACTACTACTACAAAAACTATTACTATAACTACTAGTAGTATAGCATCTACTGCTACTACAATAATGACTACTACTGCTACTACGCCTACTACTACCACTTCCACTGCTATTAATTCTACCACTCCTATTGCTACCCCTACTACTCCTAGTACAACTCCTACTAGTACTATTACTACTGCTACTACCACCACCACCACCACTACAACTACTACTGGTACTCCTATAGCTGCTGCTACTCCCACTAGCAATACAACAACAACAACATCAACAACAACAACTACTACTACTACTATTGCATCTTCCACAACTTCCAAGACTACAACTACTACTCTTACTTCTGTTGTTACTACCAATCTCACTACTACTAAGATAACTCCTACTAGGACTTCCACCACTAGGAATACTATTACACCTTCTACAACCAATACTGTTGCCACTACTACTACTACTACTATGACTACTAGTACTACTACTAATACTACTACTAATAATAACATTCTTATTACTACTACTGTAACTATTATTGCTAGTTCTACCACTACTACTACTGCTACTGCTACTGCTACTACTAACACTACCGCAAATACCAATACTACTACTACAATTGCAATGGATACTGCTGCTACAACTGCTACTATTACTGCTACAACAATTAATACTACTTCTACTAATGCTACTTCTGCTTTTGTAACTACTACCACTAATATTGCTATTACTACTACTGCTATAGCTGCTATTAGTGCTATATCGACTACTACTGCTACTACTGTTACAACTACTGCGGCTACTAATACAATAACAACAACTACTACTACTATTTCTCCTATTACTTCGGCGACTATTACTAATACTACGTCTACAACTAGTGCTACTACTTGCACTACTACTACTTCCACAACTGCTACTTCTACTACTACTACCTTTACTACAACTATTCCTACTACTACCACCACTGCTACTACCGCTACTACAACTCCAACTACTACTCCTACTACTACTACTACCACCACTACTACTAATACTACTACTATTCTGACTACTACTACAACTGCTGCTACTACTTTTACTACTACTACTACTACTAATACTACTCTACTACAGTTTATACTATTACTGCAATGACTAGTCCTACAGCTACTGCTACTACTACTACTACTACAACTACAACAACAAAAACAACTACTATAAGCACTACTACTACTACTACTACTACTACTTCTACTTCTACGTCTACTACTACTGCAACCACCACCACCACCACCACGACTACTACTATTGCTTCTACTCTACTACTATTACTACTACTTCTATACAACAACAACTACTACTGTTACGACTACTACTACTACCGCTGCTGCTGCTGCTACTAGAACTACTACTACTACTACATCTACTGCTACTACTACTAATACTACTACTCCTACTCCTACTACTGCTGCTACTACTACTCCATCTAGTAGTAATGCTACTACTACGACTCTTACTACTACTCCTGCTCCAACTTCTACTCTTACTACTACTCCAACTGCTACTACAAGTACTCCTGCTACTACTACCGCTACAACTACTAATATTACTACTACGGCTTCTACTACCACTACTTTTGTTGTTGCTGCTACTACTACTACTACTGTATTACTATTACCAATACTGCTGCTACGACTGCTACAACTACAACAACAACTACTGCTACTATTGTTTATACTACTACTACACTACTACAATATTGCTACTTCTACTACTACTATTACTGCTACTGCTACAACTTGTATTACTGCTACTGTTGTTTCTACTACTATAATACTACTACAACGACTACTATTGCTAATCCTTCTACTACTACTATAGCAACAACTACTGTGACTACTACTACTATCGCTACTATTACTATTACTACAACTAGAACTACTACTCCTTCTGCTATTACTCGTACTCCTACTCGTACTCCTACTCCTACAACTACTCCTACTACCACCACTACTACTGCCACTACAACAACACTAGTAGTATTTCTGCTTCTAATTCTATTTCTGCTACTGCTAAGATTGCATCTGGTACTACCACTACTACTACTCCTCTGGCTCATACTACTTCTACTACTTCTACTACCTATACTCCTTCTAGTGCTACTACTACTACAACTCTTTCTACTACTCCTACAACTACTAGTAATACGTAACAACAACAACAACAATAACTACTACTACTCCTCCTACTCTAACTTCTACTCCTATCACTACCATAACTACTGTTACAACAACCACAACTACTACCACAGCTACTACTGCTGCTGCTGCAACTGCAAATGCTACTACTACTTCTACTGTTGCTGTTGCTTGTACTACTACAACTACTACTATGAATACTACTACTGCTGCTGCTGCTAGTACTACTACTACTCCTAGTACTACTACTACCACCACCTCCACCACTACTATTACTACTACTACTACTACTACTACTACTACTATTACTACTAATACGACTGCTACTAGTACTACTATAACTATCGCAACTATTGCTACTACTACTACTACTACTATTATAATGACTACTACTACTATAGCTACTACACATACTACTACTACTACTACAACTAATACAACTACTACTACCACAACTACTACTATTATTACTAGTACAACTACGACTGCTACTACTACTACTACTCCTACTATTAGTACTTCGGCTGCTTCAGCTACTACTGATGTTGCTACTCCTACTGCTACAACTATCACTACTACTTCTTCCACAACAATAGCAACAACCACTACTACTAGAACTCCTACGACTGCTTCTTCTACTACTGTTGCTAAAACTACTACTACAATTACAACAACTACTACTCCTTCAAATGTTGCAACTCCTACTACCATAACTACTACTACCACTACAATTACTACACCAACTACTACTGCTACTACAACAACTACAACTACTACTTCTATTACTACTACTATTATGACTCCTACGACTGCTACAACTACAACTACTCCAACTACTACTACTATTACTACTACTACACCGACTATTGCTCCTACTCCTACTCCTACTCCTACTGCTGCTCCTACTACTACTATGAGTACTACTACTAATAGTACTCCTACTGCTGCGGTTGGTGCTACTGCCGCTACTCTTACAACTACTACTAATACTACTACAACATCTTCATCTACAAAAAAAAATAACAACTACTACTAGTGCCCCCAACTACTGCTGCAGCTACTACACCTAATACTACAATAACCACAACAACTACAACAACCACAACAACTACAACAACAACCAATTCTTCTACAACTACTACTTCTACTATTACTACTACTACTACCTCTGCTACTACGACTACAATGACTACTTTTACAACAACTCCCACTACTACTTATACTACTACTACTACTGCTACTACTACTACTACACCTACTACTATGGTTATTGCTACTACTACTGCTACTAGTACTACTACTACTACTACTATTACACCTAACAATACTACTACCACTACTACTACAATAATAACTACTACAACTGCTATTACTAAAACTATGAATACAACAACAACTACTACTACAACACCAACAAAGACTACTACTCCTACTCCTCCTACTACCATTGCTACTCTAACTAGTACAACAACAACAACCACTACTAATACTACTATTACTACTACTACTACTAATAATGCTACTACTGCTACTGCTACTACTGCTACTGCTACTACTACTAACATTACTATAACTACTACAACTACTGCTATAGCTACTACTGCTACTATTGCTACTATTTTTGCTACTTGTACTACTTCTGCTTCTGCTACAACAACAACAACTACTAGTGCTACTATTGTTACTATTGCTATAGCTGCTATGGCTACTAATACTACTACTACTACTACTATTTCTCCTACTACTACTACTGCCACTACTACTCCTTCGACTACAACAACAACTACTACTTTTGCAACTACTACCGCTACAACTGCAACTACTACTACTACTCCTCCTCCTCCTCCTCCTGCTACCACAACTACAACTATTGCTACTACTATGACCACTACTACTGCTGCTGCTACTACTACTACTGCTACTACTACTACTACTACTATTACAACTACTACTGCAACTTCTACTAGTACTACTAATACTACTATTACAACTGCTACTACTACTACAACAAAACAACCATAACAACAACAACAACTACTACTACTACTACTACTTCTACGACTACTACTACTACTACTGCTATTGCTACTACTACTATTACTACTACTACTACTACTACTACTCCTAGACCTACTACTACTCCTACTACTATTACAACTACTACTACTACTACTCCTACTCCTACTACCATTACGACTACTACTACGACTACTACAACAACTATTATTGTTATGACTACTACTACTACAACAACAACTACTACTACTAATACGATCACTCCTACTCCTACTACTTCCACTACTACTGCTCCTTCTAGTAGTAGTACTACTACTATAACTCAGATTGCAACTCCTGCTCCATCTTCTACTCCTACAACTACTCCTACTGCTACTACAACTAGCCATACTACTACAACCGCGATAACTACTGCTATTACAGCTACGCTACTACTACTACTACTTTTGCCGCCGCCACTACAACTACTACTACTACTACTACTACTACTACTACTACTTGTACTGTGCTACTATTGCTACGACTATAACATCTACAACTGCTACTATTATTGATACTACTACTATGCTACTACTACTACTTCTACTACAACTACTACTACTGCTACTACTATGCCTTGTACTACTGCTACTATGGTTGCTACTACTATACTACAACAACAACTACTACTACTACTACTACTACTATGACAACTACTACTACTACTGCGGCTCCCACTACTACTACTACTACTACTACTACTACTTGTAATGGTGCTACTACTTCTACTACTACAACAACTATTGCTGCTAAGACTGTTGATACCACTACTACACTACTACTTCTATGGCTACTACTACTATTGCTACTGCTGCTACATCTACGCCTTGTAGTACCACTACTATTGTTGCTATTGCTACTATGCAAGTGTAATAACTACTAGTACTACTACTACTACTACTACTTCTAATACTACAAATACTACTGCTACTGCTACTACTACTATTACTACTTCTACTATCACAAATACCATTGCTATTACTACTAATAATACTGCTTCTACTACTACTACAACAACTACTACAACTGCTATTAGTCCTACTGCTAGTGCTATGGCTGCTCCTAGTACTATTACTACTACTCCTACAATAACTCCTTCTCCTGCACTTATTCATACTACAACACCTAGTCCTACTGCTACTACTACAATTTCTGCTACCACCACCACGAATACTACTACTACAAATACTACTACTTCTACTACTACTACTACTACCACTACTTTTTTCTACTACTACTACTTTTACTACCAATACTACTGCTGCTGCTGCTACTACTACTACTACTACTACCACTGCGACTGCTATTACGACTGCTACTACTCCTTTGACTTCTCCAACTACTACGACTATTGCAACTACTACTACTACTACTACTACTACTACTATTATTCCTTAGTAGTAGTAGTAGCAGCAGCAGTAGTATAGTAATAGTAGTTGAAGTAGAAGCAGTAGTAGCGGCAATAGTAGTAATAGTAACAGTAGTAGTAGCAGTAGTAGTAATAGTTGTTGTAGTAGTAGTAGTGATAGTAGTAGAAGTAGTAGCAGTAGTAGTAACAATAGTAGTTGAAGTAGAAGTAGTAGTAGCAGTAATAGTTAGTAATAGTAACAGTAGTAGCAATAACAGTAGGAGTAATAATAGTTATAGTTGTTGCTATTGTTGTAGCTGTAGTAATAATAGTAGTAGTCGTACTAGTAGTAGCAATTATAGTAATAGTTTTAGTAGTAGTGGTAGTAGTAGTTGAAGTAATAGTTGTAGTTGAAGTGGTAGTAGTAGCAATAGCGGTAGTTGTTATTGTAGTAGTAGTAGTAGTGATAGTAGTAGTAGCAGTAGTAGCAGTTGTAGTTGTAGTAGTAGTTTATAGTAGAAATAGTAGTAGCAGTAATAGTAGTAATAGTAATAATAGTAGTAATAGTAGGAGTAATAATAGTAGTAGTAGCAGTAGTAGCAGTGTTAGCAGCAGTGGTAGTTGAAGTAGTAATAGTTGTAGCAGTAGATGTAGTAGTAGTAGTAGGTGTAGTTATCGTAGCAGTAGCCATGATAGTTGTTGCAGTACTAGTAATAAAAGTGGTCGTAGTTGTACCAATAATACTAGTAGTGGTTGTACCAATAATACTAGTAGTTGTGGTTGTTCTAGCGATAGCTATAGTAATACAAGTAGTAGTTGTTATAGTTTTAGTAGTAGTAGTACAAGCAGTAGCAGTAGCAGTCGTAGTAGCAGTAATAGTAGTAGTAGCAGTCGTATCTGTATTACTAGTTGTAGTAGAAGCTGCCATGGTAGTAGCTTTATTAGTAGCAATAGTAGTAGAAAGAGTAGTGGTAGTATTAGCAACAGTAGTACTATTAATAGTTGTAGTATTAGCAATTGTGGTAGTACTTGCAGTAGTAGCAGCAGCCGTAGTAGTTGTAGTAGTAGTTGTAGTAGCACTAGCAGAAGTAGTAGTAGTGCATGTTAGTAGTAGCAGTAATCGTAGTAATAGTAGTAGTTGTGGCAGTTAGTAGTAGTAGTCATAGCAGCAGTAGCAATAGTAGTAGTAGTTGAAGTAGTAGCAATGGTACTAGTTGCAGTCGTAGCAGTAGTAGTTGTAATAGTGGTGGCAATTGCAATAGTAGGAGCAGCAGCAACATTAGTAGTAGTAGTAGTGGTAGCCGTAGTAGTAGAAGTTATTGTGGTAGTAGCAGTAGTTATGGATGTAGTGGTAGTAGTAGCTACTGTAGTAGCAGTAGTAGTACCAGTAGTAGTAGTAGTATTAGTAGTAGTAGTAGCTATAGTGGTAGTAGTAGCAGTAGTATCAACAACAGTGGCAGTAGTGGTAGCCGTAGTAGTTGTAGCAGGAGTAGTAGCATTAGTAGCAGCAGTAGTAGTAGAAGTAGTAGTATTAATAGTTAGTAGTAGTAGCAGCTATAGTAGTTGCAATAGTTGTAGTAGTTGTTATTGTAGCAATAGTAGTTAGTAGAAGTAATTGTCCTAGCAGTAGTAACGGCAGTAGTATTAGACGCAAAAGTGGTAGCAGTAGAACTAGTAGCTGTAGTACTAGCAGCAATCGTAGCAGTAATTGTAGTAGCTGTTGCAGAGTGGCAACAACAACAATAATAGAAGTAGTAGAAGTTGTAACAGTAGTAGTAGCAGCAAATGTAGTAGTAACAGTATAAGTCGTATTAGTAGTATTAGTTATCGTAGCCACAGTAGTAATAGTGGCAGTAGTTGTTGTAGTAGTAGTAGTTATAGTAGTAGCAGCAGCAGTAGTAGTAGTAGCAGCTGTAGTAGCAGTAGTTGTTGTTGTAGTATTGGAAGTAGCAGTAGCACTTGTAGCCGTAGTAGTAGTTGCAGCAGTTGTCTTAGCAGTAGAAGTAGCAGTAATAGCCGTAGAAGCTATACTCATAATAGTAGTAGCAGTAATTATTGTACTAGTAGAAGAAAAAGTAGTAGTAGTAGTAGTAGTGGTAGTAGTAGTAGTAGAAGTAGTACTAGTAGTCATAGTAGTAATAGTATTAATAGTAACAACACTAGTTATGGTAACAGTCGTAGCAGTAGTAGTAGTATTCGCTATAGTAGTAGTCATAGTAGCAGCAGTAGCTGTGGTAGTAGTAGCAGCAGCGGTAGTAGTTTTCATAGTAGAAGCAATAGTAGTAGTAGTGGTAGTAGTGGTACAAGTATCGTAAGTAGCTATAGTAGTAACAGCAGTAGTAGTCGCAATAGTAGAAATAGTTGTGCTAGTAGCAATAGGAGTAGTGGTAGCAATTGAAGTTGTAGTAGTAATAGTATTAGTACTAGTAGCAGTAGTTGTAGTGGTAGTGGTCGTAGTAGTAGTAGTAGTAGTAGTCATAGTAGTAGCAAAAATAGTAGAAGTGGTTGTAGTAGTAGTAGTAGTACTTATAATAGCGGCAGTAGTAGCCATAGTAACAATTATTGTAGTAGTAGCAATTTCTAAAGTATTAGTATTAGTAATAGTACTAGTAGTAGCAATAGAAGCAATAGTAGCAGTGGTACTAGTCGCTGGTGCAGTAGTTGCAGCAGTAGCGGTAGTAACAGTAGCAGTAGTAGTAGTAGCTCTAGAAGTAGTAGTTGTTGTTGTAGCAGTAGTTGTAATTGTAGCAATAGTAGTAGTAGGAGTAGTAGCAGTTGTAGAAGAAGTAGTAATTGTAGCAATAGCAATATTAGTAGTAGTAGCACAAGTAGAAGTAGAAGTTGTAGTAGTAGAATTATTAGCTGGAGTAGTAGTAGAAGTAGTAATAGGAGTAGTAGTAGATATAGTAGTAGTCGGTAGTTGTACTAGTTGTAGCCGTAATAGTAGTAGCAGTAGTGGTACAAGTAGTAGTAGAAGCATTATTAGTAGTATTATTAGATGTGGTAGTTCTAGCGATAGCTGTAGTTGTACAAGTAGTTGTATTTGTAGCAGTAATACTAGTAGTTGCAGTTTTAGTATTTGTAGTACACGTAGTAGCAGTTGCAATCATTGTAGCAATAATAATAGTAATAGCAGTCATAGCTGTATTAGCATTAGTAGTAGAAGTTACAGTGGTATGTGCTTTAGTAGTAGCAGTAGTGATAGTAGAGTAGTGGTAGTATTAGCAGCAGTAGTAGTATCAGAAGTAGTAGTAGTAGCAGTAGCAGAAGCAGCAGCAGTTCTAGTAGCCGTAGCAGAAGCAGTAGTAGTAGTAGTAGTAGAAGTTAGTAGTAGTAGTAGCAGCAGCAGCAGTAGTAGTAGTAGTAGCAGTAGCAATAGAGGAGCAGCAATAGTAGTCAATAGTAGCAGTAGTCGTAGCAATAGTAGTTGCAATTGTGGTGGCAATTACAATAGTAGAAGCAGCAGCAACATTAGTAGTAGTAGCAGAAGTTGTAGAAGTAGTAGTAGTAGTGGTAGCAATAGTAGTAGAAGTTATAGTCGTAGTAGTACTTATTATTGAAGTAGCAGTAGTATTAGAAGCAGTAGTAGCAGTAGTAGTATTAGTAGTAGTGGTAGTAGTAGCAATAGTAGCAGCCGCTGTGGCAGTAGTAGCAGCTGTGGCAATTGTAGCAGAAGTAGTTGTAGTAGTAGTAGAAGTAGTAGTAGCAGTTAGTAGTCGCAATAGTAGCCGTAGTAGTGCTAGTAGTAATAGGAGTAGTGGTAGCAACTGTAGTTATAGCAGTAATAGTGTTAGTAGTAGTAGCAGCGGTTGTTGTAGTACTGGTCATATTTGTGGTAGTAGTCATAATAGTAGCAAAACTAGCAAAAGTCACAGTAGTAGTAGTAGCCGAAGAAGCTGTAGTAGCAGTGGTAGTAGTGGCTGGTGCAGTAGTTGTAGTAGTAGTAGAAGCAGTAGTAGTAGTAGTAGCAATAGTACTAGTAGGAGGAGTAGTAGTTCCAAAAGAAGTAATAGTAGCATAAATAGTTGTATTAGTTGTGGTAGCAGTAATAGCTGTAGCAGTAGTAGTAGCAGTAGTATTAGCAGGTGTAGAAGTAGAAGTAGTAATATAAGAGAAGTAGACGTAGTAGTAGTAGTAGGTGTAGTTTTACTAGCAGTAGCCATAATAGTCATAGCGGTAGTGGTAGAAGCAGTAGCAGTAGCAGTATTGGTAGTATTATTAGTAGCAGTTGTAGTAGCTGCAGTAGTAGTAGCAGCAGCAGCAGCAGCTGGAGTAGTAGTAGTAGAAGTAGTAGTTGTAGCAGTAGTTGTTGTAGTAGTAGTAGATGTAGCAGCAGCACTCATAGCCATAGTAGTAGTCATAGCAACAGTCATAGTAGTAGTAGAAGTAATAGTAGCAGCAGTAATAGATGTAATTGTAGTAGCTACAGCAGTAGTAATAGTAATAGTAGTAGTACTGCTAGTGTTGTTGTTGTTGTTGTAGTAGTAGTTATATTAGTTGTAGTAGTCGTAGTACTAGTAGTAATAGTAGTAGGACTAGGCGGAGTAGTAGTAGTAGTAGTAATCATAGTACATTAGCAACAATAGTAGCAGTAATAGTGCAAGTTGCAGTAGTAGTAGCAGTAGTAATAATAGCAGAGGTCGTAGCAACAATAGTAGTAGTGGCGGGAGTTTCAGTAGCAGCAATAGCAGTAGGAGCAGCAGTAGTAGTAAAAGTAGTACTAGTAGTACTAGTAGCAATAGTAGTAGTAGTACTCCTGGTAGTAGATGTAGTAGTAGTATTAATAGCAGCAACAATAATAGTAGTATATTAGTAGAAGTAGTAGTAGTGCCAGTAGTTGTAGCTGAAGTAATATGAGAAGTAGTCATAGTAGTTGTACTAGTACTAGGAGTAGCAGCAGTTGTAGTAGTAGTAGAAGTATTAGTAGCAATAGTAATTGAAGCAGAAGTAATAGTAGTTATTGTAGCAAAAGTAGTCATAGTTGCAGTCTTAGCAATAGTTGTAGTAGTACGAAGAGTAGCTGTGGTAGTAGTAGTTGCATTTGGACTTGTAGTAGTGGTAGTAGTAGTAGCGGTAGTAGCGAAAGTAGCAATTGTAGCAATAGCAGCAGTAGTAGCAGCTATTACAGTTGTAGCAGAAGTAGTAATAGTAGTAGTTATAGAAGTAGGAATAGTAGTTGTAGTATTAGTAGTTAGTAGTAGTAGTAGTCGAAGTAGTAGTAGTAGCAGTAGTAGCAGCAGAAGTAGTAGCAGTAGAACTAATAGCAATCGCAGTAGCAATAGTAGTAGCTATTGCAAAGTAGCAGCAACAATAGCAGAAGTAGTTGTCATAGTTGTTGTAGTAGTAGTAGTGGTAGCATTTGTAGATGTAGCAGAAGTAGTAATGACAGTAGAAGTAGTATTAGAAGTAGTAGTAGTGGTAGCCGCAGTAGTAATAGTAACAGTAGCAGTAGTAGTAGTAGTAGTAGTAGCAATAGTAGCAGTAACTGTAGCAGCAGTAGTAGTAGTAGCAGAAGTAGTAGTAGCAGTAGTAGCAGTAGCAGTAGTAGTAGCAATAGTAGTAGCAGCAGCAGTTGTTGTTGTAGTAGTATTAGAAGTAGCAGTAGCACTCGTATCCATAGTAGTAGTTGCAGTTGTAGTCGTAGTAGTAGTAATAGCAATTATAGTAGCAAAAGTAGTACACGTCATAGTACTAACAGCAACATAAGCGTCAATAGTAGTGGTAGTAGTCACAGTAGTATTAGTAGCAGTAGGAGTAGTAGTAGTAGTAACAGTAGTAGCACAAGTAGTAGTAACAATAGCAGTAGTAGCAGTAGTAGTAGTAGTAGTTATAGTAGTAGTAGTAGTAATAGTCGCAGTAGTTGTAGTTGTAGCAGTAGTTGTTCTAGTAGTATTAGAAGTAGCAGCAGCACTCATAGCCGTAGTAGTAATTTCAGCATCAATCGTAGCAGTAGTAGTATCATTAATAGTAGCACAACTAGCACACGTAATAGTAGTAGCAGCAACATCAGCATCAATAGTAGTAGTGTTAGCCACAGAAGTAATAGTAGCAGTAGCAGCAGCAGTAGTTGTAGTAGTAGCAGCAGCATAAGTAGTAGTAACAGTAGCAGTAGTAGCAGTAGTAATACTAACAGTAGCAATAGTAGTAGTAGTAGTGGTGGCAGTAGTAGTAGTTGTAGTAGTAGTTGTAGCAGTAGTTGTTGGAGTAGTATTAGAAGTAGCAGCAGCACTCGTAACCGTAGTAGTAGTTGCAGCAGCAGTCGTAGCAGTAGTACTAGCATTAATAGTAGCTGAAGTAGTACGCGTAATAGTAGTAGAAGCAAAATCAGCAGTAGTTGTTGTTGTTGTTGTACTAGTAGAAGTAAAAGTAGTAGTAGTAGTAATTGCAGTAGTAGTAGTAGTAATAGTAGTAGTAGTAGTTAGTAATAGTTGTAGAACTAGGTGTAGTAGTAGTCTTAGTAGTAGAAGTGGTGGTAGTAGTAGTAGTAATAGTACATTAGAAGAAATATTAGCGATAATTGTATTAGTAGGAGTAGTAGGAGTAGTAGTAGCAGTATTAGTGGTAGTAGTAGTAGTGGCAGCAGCAGTAGTTGATGTAGTAGAAGTAGTACTAGTAGCTGTAGTAGTAGTAGTAGTACCCGTGGTACTAGTAGCAGCAGCAGCAGTAGCAGTAGTACTAGTACCCGTGGTAGTAGTAGCCGTAGCAGCAGTAGCAGTAGTAATAGCCGTAGTAGCAGTAGTAGAAGCAGTAGTAGCAGTAGTAGTAGGAGCAGCTGTAGAAGTGGCAAGAGCAGTTGCCATAGAAGTGGTAATAGTAGTAGCGACAGTAGTAGTAGTAGTAGTAGTAGTGCTAGAAGTAGTAGTAGTCGCAGTAGTAATATTAGTGGTAGCAGTTATCGTACTAGTGGTGGGAGTTGTAGTATTAGGACCAGTAGTAGTTGTAGTAGTACTAGCAGTAGTAGTAGTAGTAAAAACACAAGTTGTAATGGCAGTTGTAGCAGCAGACATAGTAGCAAAGGTAGTAGTAGTAGAGGGAGTAGTAGCTGTAGTAGCAACATTAGTAATAGCAGTAGTAGTAGTAGTAGCAGCAGCAGTAGCAGCAGAAGCAACCGTAGTAATAGTAGCAGTTTGAGTTGTTGTTGTAGTAGTCGGCATAGAAGTAGTAATACAAGTAGTAGTTAGAGTAGTAATGGTACTAGCAAAAGTAGTAATAATAGTAGTAGTAGTAGTAGTGGTACTAGTAGAATTATTAATAGTAGTAGGAATAGTAGTAGCAGTAGTAGTTGTTGTCGTACTAGTAGTGGTAGTTGTATAAGTAGTAGTAGCATTAGTAGCAGTGGTAGTAGTAGTAGTAGTAATAGTAGCAGCAGCTGTAGGGGTAGTAGCAACATTTTTAGTAGTAGTACTAGCAGCAATAATAGTGTAGCAGAAGCAGTAGTGTCAGTAGTAGCAGTAATATTAGCAGAAGTAGTAGTAGTTGTAGTAGCAGAAGTAGCAGTAGTATTTGCAATAGAAGTCATATTAGTGGTAGTCGCAGCAGTAGCAACAGCCACAGTAGTAGTAGTAGTAGTAATCGCACTGGTAGCTATAGTAGCAGAAGTAAAAGTAGTAGTAGCAGCAATAATGGAAGTAGCAGTAGTCGTAATAGTAGTAGTAAAAGCAGTCGTAGTAGCGGCAGTAGTATGATAAGTGGTTGGAGTAGCAGTACCAACTATTGTAGTAGTCATAGTAGCAGTAGTTTCTGTAGTCGTAGTTATGGTAGTAGTAGCAATACCAACATTAACAGTAGTAGTAGCAGTAGTAGTAGTAGTACTAAAAGGAGTAGTAGTTGTGGTAGTACTAGTAGTAGCAAAAGTTGTAGCAGTAGTGGCAGTAGCAGTAGTTGTAGTTGTAGGATAAGCAGTCGTAGTAGAAATAGTAGTTGTAGTAGAAATAGTAGTTGCAGTAGAAATAGTTATAGAAGTTGTACTATTAGCAGAAGTGGTGGTAATAGTTGTACTAGTAGTAGAAGTAGAAGTAGTAGCAATTATAGTAGTAGTAGCAGTAGTAATAGTAGCACTATCAACAGTAGTAGAAGTAGTAGTAGCAGCCACAGCAATAGTAGACGTAGTAGTAGTAGTAACAGCAGCAGTAGTAGTAGAAGTAGAAACAGTAGTAGCTGTAATAGTAGTGATAGTAATAGTAGTAGTAGTAATAGTAGGAGTAATAATTATAGCAGTTGTTATAGTAGTTGTTGCAGTAGTAGTAACAGTAATAGTAGTACTAATAGTAGCAATTATAGTAATAGTATTAGTAGTAGTAGCAGTAGCATTAGTAGCTATAGTAGTAGTAGTAGTAATAGTAGTAGCAGTACAAGTAGTAGTAGTAGTAGTAATTGTAGTACAAGTAGCAGGAGCAGCAACAATAGTAGTAGTAGTAGAAGTAGTAGTAGCAGTAGTAGTAGCAATAGTAAGAGTACTAGTAGTGGTAGAAGTTGTAGCAGAAGTAGCAGTATTCGCTGTGGTAGTAGTCATAATAGTAGCAGTAGCTGTATTTGCTGTAGTAGCAATAGCAGTAGTTATAGTAGTAGCAGCAGCAGTAGTAGTAGTAGTTGTGGTAGTAGTGGTACAAGTATCATAAGAAGCTATAGTAGTAGCAGCAACAATACTTGTCACAATAGTAGCAATAGTAGTGCTTGTAGTAATAGTAGTGGTAGCAATTGTAGTTGTAGTAAGAATTGTTATTAGTAGTAGTAGCAGCAATAGTAGCTGTTATGGTCATAGTAGTAGTAGTAATCATAGTAGCAGCAAAATTAGCACATGTGGTTGTAGTAGTAGTAGCCGTAGAAGCTGTAGTAGCAGTGGTAGTAGTCGCAGGTGCAGCAATTGCAGTAGTAGCGATAGTAGCAGTAGTAGTCGAAGTAGTAGCAGTCGAAATAGTAGTAGTAGTAATAGCAGTAATAGTAGTAGTAGCAGTAGTAGCAATAGTAGTAGTAGGGGTAGTAGTTGTCGCAGAAGAAGTATTAGTAGTGGTACCAATAGTACCATTTGCAATAGTAGTAGTAGTTTAAGTAGGAGTTGAAGTAGAAGAGTAATAGAAGTAGCAGTAGGCGTAGCAGCAGTAGTAGGTGTAGTTGTAGTAGCAGTATCCATAATAGTTGTATCAGTAGTGGTAGAAGTTGCGGTAGTAGCATTATTAGTAGTATTATGACATGTGGTAGTTCTATCGGTACCTGTAGTAGTAAAAGTACTAATAGTTGTACTTTAAGTAGTTGTAGTTTAAGAACCAGCAGTACACGCCATAGTAGCGGTAGCAGTAGTAGTAGCAGTCATAGTTTTAGAAGCAGTAGTAGTAGAAGTTGTAGTGGTAGTAGTGGTGGTAGTAGTAGTAGTTGTAGTAGCAGAAGTGGTAGTAGTTGCAGCAATCGTATTGGCAAAAGTGGTAGCAGTAGTAGTTGTAGGAGTAGTAGTAGCCATAGTAGTAGTTGTAGCAGCAATAGTAGTAGTAGTTAGTAGTGGTAGTAGCCGTAGCACTAGTAGTAGCAGCAGTAGTAGTATTTGTAATAGCAGTAGCAATTGCAGTAGTAGGAGCAACAACAATATTGGTAGTAGTTGTTTTAGTAGTACTAGTGGCAGTTGTTGAAGTAGTAGTAGTTGCTGTAACAGTAGTAGTAGTATCAGTAGTAGCAGTAGTATGAGCCGTAGTAGTAGTAGTAGTAGTAGTAGCAGTAGTAGCAGCTGGAGTAGTTGTAGTAGAAGTAGTAGTAGTAGCAGTAGTTGTTGTAATAGTCATAGATTTAGCAGCAGCACTCATAGCCATAGTAGTCGTAGCAGTAGTAGTAGATGTAATAGTAGTAGCAGCTGCAGCAGCAGTAGTACTAGTACAAGTAGAGTTGCAGTAGTAGTAGTAGTAGTAGTAGTAGTAGTAGTTATAATTGTAGCAGTAATCATAGTAGTAGGAGTAGTAATTGTAGTACGACTAGTAGTAGTAGTAGTAGTAGTAGTAGTAATCACAGTACATTAGCAGCAATAGTAGCAGTAATAGCACCAGTTGCTGTACTAGTGGCATTAGTAGCAATGGTATAGGTCGCAGCAACAGTAGCAGTAGTCATAGTAGTAGCGGGAGTTTAGGTAGCAACAATAGCATTAGGAGCAGGAGCAACAGCAGAAGTAGTACTAGTAGTACTAGTAGCAGTAGTAGTAGTAGTGCTCGTAGTGGCTATTGTAATAGTAGTAGTAATAACAGCAGCAGTAATAGTAGTATATTAGTTGAAGTAGTAGGAGAAACAGTAGTTGTGGATGAAGTAGTGGCAATATTTGAAGTAGTCGTAACAGCTGTAGTAGTACTAGTTGTAGCAGTATTTGTAGTAGTGGTAGAAGTATTAGTAGCAATTATAGTTGAAGCAGAAGTAGTAGTTGTTATTGTAGCAATAGTAGTCATAGTTGTAGTCTTAGCAATAGTAGTAGTAGTACAAAAAGTAGCAGTGGTCACAATAGTTGCAGTTGGACTTGTAGTACTGGTAGTAGTAGTAGCGGTAGTAGCAAAAGTAGCAATTGTAGCTGTAGTAGCAGCGGTAGCAGTTGTGGCAGAAGTAGTAGCAGTAGTAGCAGTAGATGTAGGAGTAGTAGTTGTAGTAGTAGTAGTCGAAGTAGCAGTAGTAGTAGTAGTATAAGTAGCAAAAGTAGAAGCAGTAGAACTAGTAGCAGTCGTAGCGGCAATAATAGTAGCTGTTGCAGAGTAGCAGCAGCAACAGTGAAAGTTGTTGTAGTAGTTATTGTAGTAGCAGTAGTAGTAGCGTTGGTAGAAGTAGCAAAAGTAGTGGTAGCTGTAGAAATAGTATTAGTAGTAGTAGTAATGGTAGCCACAGTAGTAATAGTAACAGTAGCAGTAGCAGCAGTAGTAACAGTAGAAATAGTAGTAGTAGTTGCAGTAGTACTAGTAACAGTAGTAGAAGTAGTAGTAGTTGTAGTAGAAGTAGTAGTAGTAGTATTATTAGAAGTAGTAGCAGCACTCGTAGCCATAGTAGTAGTTGCGAAAGCAGCCGTAGCAGCAGTTGTTGTTGTAGTAGTATTAGAAGTAGTAGCAGCACTCGAAGTCGTAGCAGCAACATCTGCAGCAATAGTAGTAGCAGTATCAGAATAGTAATAGTAGCAGCAGTAGTAGTAGTAGTAGTAGCGGTAGAAGTAGTAGTAACAGTAGCAATAGTAGCAGTAGAAATAGTAGCAGTAGCAGTGGTGGTGGTAGTAGTAGTAGCAGTAGTTGTTGTAGTAGTATTAGAAGTAGTAGCAGCACTCGTAGCCATAGTAGTAGTTGCAACAGCAGTCATAGCAGTTATAGTAGCAGTAATAATAACAGAAGTAGTGCTCGTAATAGTAGTAGAAGCAACATCAGCAGTAGTAATAGTAGTAGGAGCAGCTACAACAGTAGTAGCAGTAGTAGCCATTGAAGTGGTAATAGTAGTAGCGGTAGCGGTAGTCGTGGTACTAGTAGCAGAAGTCATAGTAGCGCAGTAGTAATATTAGTGGTAGTAGTTGTCATACTAGCAGTGGGAGTTGTAGAAGTAGTTGTAGTATTAGAAGCAGTAGTAGTACTAGTAGCGGTAGTTGTAGTAGCAGCAGCAGCATTAGTAGTAGTAGGATTAGTACTAGTAGTAGCAGCAGTAGTTGCAACAATAGTAGTAGTAGTAGTAGTACTAGTAGTAGTAGTAGTAACAACCGAGTAGTAATTGCATAAGCAGCAGTAGTAATAGTAGGAATGGTAGTAGTAGTAGAAGGTGTAGCAGCCACAGTAGCAACATTAGTAATAGCAGCAGCAGTAGTAGTAATACTAGCAGTAGTAGCAGTAGTAGTAGCCATAGTTGCAGCAGAAGCAGCAGCAGCAGTAGTAGTAGCCATAGTTGCAGCAGAAGCAGCAGCAGCAGTAGCAGTAGCCACAGTTGCAGCAGAAGCAACAACAGCAGTAGTAGTAGTTGGAGCTACAGTTGTAGTCAAAGCAGTAGTAGTGGTACTAGCAGAAGTAGTACTAGTAGTAGCAGTAGTATTAGTAGTGGTACTAGTAGAATTAGTAACAGTATTAGCAATAGTTGTTGTAGTAGTAGTAGCTGTCCTACTACTCGTGGTAGTTGTTGAAGCAGTAGTAGTATTAGCTGCTGCAGCAGCAGTAGTGGTAGTAGCAGCAACAATTTGTAGGAGCAATAGCAACATTTGTAGTAGTAATACTAACAGCAGCAATAGTAGTAGCAAAAGCAGTTGTGTCGGTAGTAGTAGTAGTATTAGCAGAAGTAGTAGTAGTAGTAGTAGTAGTAGTAGTAGTAGTGGTGGTAGCAGAACTATCAGTAGTAATTGCAATAGTAGTTGTATTAGTGGTTGTAGTAGCAGCAGTCGCAGCCATAGTAGCAGTAGTAGTTGTAATCACAATCATAGTTGTAGTAGCAGAAGTAAAAGTAGTAGTAGTAGAAATAATAGTAGAAGAAGTAGTAGTAGCAGTAGAAGTAGAAGCAATAGTAAAAGCAGTCGTAGTAGAAGTAGTAGTTGTAATCACAGTCATAGTTGTAGTAGCAGAAGTAAAAGTAGTAGTAGTAGCAATAATAGTAGAAGAAGTAGTAGTAGCAGTAGTAGTAGAAGCAATAGTAAAAGCAGTCGTAGTAGCAGTAGCAGCTGTAGTAGTAGTACTAGTAGCAGTAGTATCTATAGTAGTAGTTATGGTAGTAATAACAGTATTAGTAGGAGTAGTAGTAGTAGTACTAGTAGTAATAGAAGTTGTAGCTGTAGTGGCCGTAGAAGCAGTTGTAGTTGTAGGAAAAGTAGTACTAGTAGTAGTAGTTGTTGTTGTGGTAGAAATAGTTGCAGAAGTTAAACTATTAGCAGAAGTGGTGGTGGTAATAGTTGTACTAGTAGTAGAAGTAGAAGTTGTAGTTGTAGCAGTAGTAGCAGCAGCAGTAGTAGTAGTATTAGAAGTAGTAGAAGTAGTAGTAGCAGCCATAGCAGTAGCAGAAGTAGTAGTTGTAGTATTAGTAGTTGCAGTAGGAGCAGCAGCAGCAGCAGTAGTAGTAGTAGTAGTAGTAGTAGTAGTTATAGTAGTTGTAGAAGTAGTGGTATTAGCAGCACTAGTGGTAGTAGGAGAAGTAGTAGTAGTTGCTATTGTAGGAGAAGTTATAGTAATAGTAGTAGTAGTAGCAAGAGTAGCAGTAATAGTAGTAGTAGTAGTTGAAGTAGCAATAGTAGTAATAGTAGTTATTGTAGTAGCAGCAGCAGCAGTAGTAGCAGCAGCAGCAGTAGTCGAAGTAGAAGTAGTAGTATCCGTAATAGTAGTAATAGTAATAGTAGCAGTCATAATAGTAGGAGTAACAATTATAGCAGTTGTAGTAGTAGTTGTAGCAGTAGTAGTAATAATAGTAGTAGTATTAGTAGTAGTAGTTGTAGTAATTGTGTTAGTTGTAGGAGCAGTAGCATCAGTAGCAGTAGTAGTTGTAGTATTAGTAATAGTAGTAGCAGTACAATCAGTAGCAGTAGTAGTAATTGTAGTAGCAGTAGTAGTGGTAGCTGCAGCACGAGCAGCAGTAGCAATTGTGGTGGTTGTAGCAGTAGCAGTAGCAATAGTAGTAGTAATAGTAAGAGTGCCAGTAGTGGTTGAAGTTGTAGTAGAAGTAGTAATATTCACTGTGGTAGTAGTCATAATAGTAGCAGTAGTTGCATTTGTTGTAGTAGCAATAGCAGTAGTGATAGTAGTAGCAGCAGTAGCAGTAGTAGTAACAATAGTAGCAGTACTAATGGTAGTAGTGGTACAAGTATCATAAGTAGCTATAGTAGTAGCAGGAGTAGTGCTTGTAGTAATAGTAGTCATGTTAGCAATTGTAGTTGTAGTAGAAATATATTAGTAGTAGTAGTAGCAGCAGTAGTAGTAGTACTGGTCAAAGTAGTAGTAGCTGTCATAGTGTCAAGAAAACTAGCATAGGTGGTAGTACTAGTAGTAGCCGTAGAAGATGTAGTATTAGTGGTACTAGTCGCAGGTGCAGCTATTGCAGTAGTAGCAGTATTTGTTATAGCAGTAGTAGCAGTAGTAGTAGTAGTAGTTGCAGCAGCAGTAATAGTAGCTGTAGTAGCAATAGTACTGGTAAGAGTAGTAGTAGTTGCACAGGAAGTAGTAGTAGTAGCAATAGTAGTATTAGTAGTAGTAGCAGGAATAGCAGCAGTAGTAGTAATTTTAGCAGGAGTAGAAGTAGATGTATTAATAGAAGTAGCAGTAGTAGGTGTAGTTGTAGTAGCAATTGCCATAATAGTTGCAGCAGTAGTGGTTGAAGCAGCAGTAGTAGCAGTATTAGTAGTATTATGACAAGTGGTAGTTCTAGCGGTACTTGAAGTAGTGGAAGTACTTGTAGTTATAGCAATAATAGCATTTGTTGTAGTTTAAGTAGCAGTAGTACAAGCTACAGTAGCAGCAGCCATAGTAGTGGTAGTATTAGTAGTAATTGTCGTAGTTGTAGTCACAATAGTAGTAGAAGTTGCAGTGGTAGTAGTAGTAGTAGTAGCAATAGTCGTAGCAGTAGTAGTGGTAGCAGTATAAGTACCAGTAGAAGTAGTAGCACTAGTAGTAGTAGTAGTAGTAGTAGTAGTAGTTAGTAGTGGTAGTAGTCATAGCACTAGTAGTAGCAATAGTAGTTGTAGCCGAAGTAGTATTACTAGAAGTAATAGCAGTAGTACTAGTTGTAGTCGTAGCAATAGTAGTTGTAAGAGTGGTAGCAATTGTAGTATTAGCAGTAGAAATAATATTAGTAGTAGCAGTAGTTATAGTAGTAGTAGCAGTAGTAGAAGTAGTTGTTGTTGTAACAGTAGTAGTAGTATTAGTAGTAGCAGTAGTAGTAGTAGTAGCAACAGCTAGAGTAGTAGCAGTTGTTGTAGTAGTAGAAGAAGTAGCAGCAGCACTCGTAGCCATATTAGTAGTCGTAGCAGTAGTTGTAGCAGTAATAGTTGCAACAGTAGTAGTAGTAATAGTATTAGTGGCAGCTGCAACAGCAGTAGTACTAGTAGAAGTAGAGTTGTTGTAGCAGCAATGGAAGTTGTAGCAATAATAGTAATAGTTATTGTAGTAGTAGTAGTAGTAGTAATAATAGTAGTAGGACAAGGACGAGTAGTAGTAGTAGTAATAGTACATTAGCAGTAGTAGTAGCAATAATAGTACAAGTTGCAGTAGTAGTAGCAGTGGCAGCAGTAGTACTAGTGGCAATAGTAGTAGCAGTTTTAGGAGTAGAAGTAGTCGCGGGAGTTTCAGTAGTTGGAATAGCATTAGGAGCAGCAATAGTAGTAGAAGTAGTAGTGGTAGTACTAGTAGTACTCATAGTAGCAGTTGTACTAGTAGTAGTAGTAGTAACAACAGTAATAGTTGTATATTAGCGGAAGAAGTTGTAGTAACAGTAGTTATAGTTGAAGTAGTGGTAATATGAGAAGTAGTCGTAACAGCTGTAGTAGTACTAGCAGTACCAGTAGTTGTAGTAGTAGTACAAGTGTTAGTAGCAATAGTAGTTGAAGCAGAAGTAGTAGCAGTAGTAGTCATAGTTGTTGTATTAGCAATAGTAGTAGTAGTACAAAAAGTAGTAGTGGTAGCAAAAGTAGTAGTAGGACTAGTAGTAGTGGTAGTAGTCACAGCGATAGTAGCGGAAGTAGCAATAGTAGCAAAAGTAGTAGTAGTAGCAGTAGTAGAAGTAGTTGCAGTAGCAGGTGCAAGAGTAGTACTAGTAGTAGTAGTAGTAGTATTAGTTGTAGTGTAAGTCATAGATGTAGAAGAAGTACTAGTAGTAGTAGCAGTAGTAGCAGTAGCAGTAGGTGTAGTTATAGTAGTTGCTGGAGTAGTACCAATAGTAGTAGTAGTCATAGTATTAGTAGTAGTAGTAGTAGTTATTGTTGTTATTGTTGTTGCAATAGTATTAGTAGTAGCAATAGTTGTAGTGGCAGTAGAAACGGTGTTAGTAGCAGTAGTTGTTGTACTAGCAGTAGTAGTATTTGCAGCAGCAGTAGTAATAATAGTTGCCATAGTAGCACTGGTTATAGCAGTACGCAAGTAGTTGTAGTAGAAGTAGTTGTAGTAGTAGTTGTTGTAATTGTAGTAGTAATAGCAGTAGCAAGAGTATGAGTATTTATACTAGTTGTAGTAGTAGCACTGGTAGTAGCACTGGTAGTAGCAACAGTAATAGTAGTAGAAGTAGTTGTTGCAACATTAGTAGCAGCAGTAGCATTAGTAGTTGTAGTTGTAGCAGCTGTAGTAGTAGTATGAGTAGCAGTAGCATTAGTGGCAATAGTCCTTGTAGGTCTAGGGGCTGAAGGTGTAGTAGTAGCTGTTGTTGTAATCATAGCGAAAGTAGCATTAGTTGGAGCAGAAGCAGCAGTAGTAGTAGTTGTAATAGTCATAGTCAAAGTAGCATTAGTAGCAGTAGTAGCAGATGTAGTAGTAGCAATAGTCCTGGTAGTAGTTGTTGTAGTAGGAGTAGTAATAGCAAAAGCTGTGGTAGAAGTGGCAACAGTAGTAATAGTAGTAGTACTAATAGTAGTAGGAGTAGTAGTTGTAGTAGTACTAGTAGTAGTTGTAGTACTAGTAGTAGTCGTCGTATTAGTGGTAGGAGTAGGAGTGGTAGTAGAAGTAGTGGTAGTAGTAGAAGTAGTAGTAGTAGTTGTAGTAGTTAGAGTAGCAGGAGTAGTTGTTGTTGTAGTTGTAGTGGTAGTTGGTGTAGTAGTTGGCATAATAGTAAGTATAGTAGCAGTAGTTGTTGTCGTTGTAGTAGTAGTACTAGTAGTAGGAGCAATAGTAGTAGTTAGAGTAGCAGGAGTAGTTGTTGTTGTAGTTGTAGTAGTAGTTAGTGTAGTAGTAAGTATAATAGTAGTAGTTGTTGTTGTTGTAGCAGTAGTACTAGTAGTAGGAGCAATAGTAGTACTAGTTGTTGTAGTAGTAATAACAAGTCACTGAAGTAGTAGTAATAGTTGTTGTGGTAGTCAGAGTAGTAGTAGCAATCATAGAAGTCGCACTAATAGTCGTAGTAGTAGTAATAGTAGCATTAGTATCAGTAATAGTAGTTGTAATAGATATAGTAGTAGTAGCGGTAGTAGCTGTCATAGTAGAAATTGTAGTAGCAGTAGCAGTAGTATCAATAGTAATAGCAAAAGTAGTAGTGGTAGTAGTAGTAGTAGCAGCCGCAGTAGTAGTAGTATTAGTTGTTGTAGTAGTTGTAGTAGTAGTTGTAGCAATATCCATAGTAGTAGTGGCAGAAATAGCAGTGGTAGTTGTTGCGGAAGTTGCAGTTGTAGTAGTAGTTATAGTAGTAGTAGTAGTAGTAGTAGTAGTAGTAGTAGTAGTAGTAGTAATAGTAGTAGTAGTAGTACTAGTTATAGTAGTAGTAGTAGTAGTAGTGGTAGTAGTAGTAGTAGTAGTAGTAGTAGGAGTAGTAGTAGTTGTAGTAGTAGTAGGAGGAGTAGTAGTAGTAGTAGCAATATTAGTAGTAGCGGTGGTAGGAGTAGAAGTAGTAGTGTTAGTAGAAGTTGCTGTAGAAGTAGTAATAGTAGTAATAGTTGTAGTAGTAGGAGTTATAATAGTGGTAGTTGTAGTAGCAGTCGCAATATCAGTAGTAGTAGTGGTAAAGTAGCAATAGTAGTGTTAGTAGAAGTTGCAGTAGAACTAGTAGTACTAGTAGTAGAAGGAGGAGGAGTAGTAGTAGCGGTAGTAGTAGGAATTGGTGTTGTAGTGGTAGTTGGAGTAGTTATCGTAGGAGCAGTAGTCATAGTAGTAGTAGTAGTACCACTAATAGTAATAGTTGTCGTTGTCACAGTTGTAGCGGGAGGAGTAGTAGTAGTAGTAGCAATAGTAGTTGTGGTAGTAGTAGCAGTAGCAGTTGCATTAATAGCGTAAGTAGTTGTAGGGGGAGTGGTAGCCATAGTAGGAGCAGTAGTAGTAGTAAGTTGTAGTAGTAGTAGCAGTGGTAAAAAAGTAGGAGTATTAGTATTAGTTGAAGGAGAATTAGGAGTAGTGGGAGTAGTAGTAGTTGTAGTAGTAGTAGTAGTAGCAGAAGTTGTAGCAATAGTGGCAGTAGAGGTACTACTAGTAGCAGTAGTAGTAGTAGCAGCAATAATAGTAGTTGTTGTAGCTGTAGTAGTAGCAGTACTAGCAGTAGAAGCCGTCGTCGTAGTAGTAGTAGTAGCAGCAGCAACAGCTGTAGTAATAGTAGTATTGGCAGTACAAGCAGCGGTAGCAATGATAGTTGTAGTAGCAGTAGCTGTAGTACTAGTAGTATTAGCAGAGCAGTAGCTGTAGGAGGAGTAGTAGTAGTAGAAATAGTAATAGTAGTAGAAGAAGTTGTAGTTGAGGTTGTAACAATAGTAGGAATAGGAGTTGTAGTAGTTGCAGCATTACGAGTAGTAGCACTAGTAGTAGTAGCAGTAGGAGCAGCAATTTTATTAGTAGTAGTAGTAGTAGTAGTAGTTGAAGGAGTAGTAATAGTAACCGTAGTAGCAAAATTAGTAGTCGTAGTTGTTACAATTGTTGTTGTTCAATCGACATATGTAGTATCGGTAGTTGAAGTTGCAGTATATGTAGTTGCTGAAGTAGTAGTAGTAGTAGAAGTGAGATAAGTAGAAGTAGTAATCGTAGTAGTAGCAGAAGTAGTAGTAGCAGAAGTAGTAGTGGCAGTAGTAGTAGTAATAGTAGAAGAAGTAGCAGTCTAGTAGCAGTAGTAGTAGTAGCAATTGTAGTAGTTATAGGAGAAGTTGAGCAGTGGCAGTACTAGTAGCATTAGTAGTAGAAGTAGTAGTAGATGTAGTAGTAGTTGTTGCAGAAGTAGTGAGATTAGTTGTTGTTCTTGTAGGAAAAGTAGTAGTAGCGGCAGTAGTAGTTGTTGTAGTAGTAACACTAGTAGGAGCAATAGTATCGAAAGTAGCAGCTGTAGTATTGGTAGTAGTATTATCAGTAGCAGTAGAAGTAGTAGTAACAGTAGTTGTAGAAGAAGTAGTAGTAATAATATGAGTCATAGTAGCAGTACTAGGAGTAGTATTAGCAGTAGCTCCAGCAATTGTTGCAATAGTAGTAGGAGTAGTAGTAGTGTTGCAACAACAATAGCAATAGTAGTAGTAGTTGTAGTAGCAGCAGTAGTAGCGGTAGCATTAGTCATTGTAGAAGTAATAGTCATAGTAGGAGAAGTAGTTGTAGTACTAGCAGTAGTAGTAGGAGGAGCAGTAGTAGTAGTAGTTGTAGTTGCACTAGGAGAAATAGTAGTAACAGTAGCAGTAGTTGGAGTCGTAGTAGTAGTAGTAGTAACGATAGTTATAGTAGCAGAAGTAGTTGCAGTAGTAGCATTTTAGTAGTAATAGCTGTAGTAGTAGTAGTAGTAGTGGCAATAGTAGTAGTAGAAGTGGTAGTAGTAGTAGTAGTAGTAGTATTAGTTGTAATAGTAATATTAGAAGCATAAGTAGGAGTAGCAGTAGTAGCATTAGCTGTAATAATTGTAGTAGCAGTAGTAGTAGGAGTACTGAGTACAAGTAGCAGTTGTATCAATAGTTGCAGTAGTATTAGTAATAGTAGTAGTAGTAGTAGAAGCAGTAGCAGCAGTAGTAGTAATAGTAGTAGTAGTTGTTGTAGTAGTAGTAGTAGTAATTATTGTTGTTGTTGTTGTTGTTGTAGCAGTTGTAGCAATAGTAGTAGTAGTAGCAGCAGCAGTAATAGTAGTAGTTGTAGTAGTAGTAGTGGTAGTAGCAACAGTAGTAGTGGCAGTAGTAACAGTTGCAGCAGCAATAGTAGTAGCAATAGTCATAGTAGTTGTTGTTGTAGTTGTAGTACTAGTAGTATTAGTAATACTAATAGTAGTAGTAGTAACAGTAGTATTAGTAATAGTAGTAGTAGGAGAAGTAGTAGTAGTAGTAGCTGCATTGTAGCTGTAGTAGTACTAATAGCAGTAGTAGAAGTTGTAGCATCAGTAGCAGCCGTAGCAATAATAGTAGTTATAGTTGTAACAATAGTAGCATTAGCAGTAGAAGTAGCAGTCGTAATAGTGGTAGCAGTAGTAGTAGTAGTAGCTGCAGTAGCTAAAGTAGTAGTAGCAGTAGCAGTAATAGTTGTAGCAGAAGAAGTTGTAGTAGTTGTAGAAGTAGCAGTAATTATAGTCATAGTAGTGTCAACAGTAGTAGTAGTGGGAGTAGCAGTTGTAGTAGTAGCTGAGGTAGTAGCAGTAGTAATAGTAGTAGTAGAAGTAGCAGTAGTAGCAAAAGCATTAGAAGTTCTAGTAGTAATATTCATAGTAGCAGTGGTAGTAGCAGAAGTAGTAGCGTTAGTAGTAGTAGTAGCTTAGCGTTAGTAGTAGTAGTAGCACTATTAGCAACTGTTGTAGCAATAGTAGTAGCCGTAGGACTGGTGATAGTAGTTGTTATTGTTGTTGTAGCAACAGTAGTTGTAGCAATAGTAGTTCTAATTTTACTGGCAGTTAAATTAGTGGTAGCAATAGTGGCAGAAGTAGCAGTAGTGGTTGTTGCTGTTGTTGTTGCAACAGTAGCAGTAGTCGCAGCAGTAGTAGAAGAAATAGTAGTAGCAGTAGTTGTTGTAGCCGTAGTGGTTGTATTGGCAGTTGAAGAAGTGGTAGTAGTAGTAGCAGTAGTAACTGTTGTAGCAGCTGTAGTAGTAGTAGTAGTAGCAGTCATACCAATAGTAATAGCAGGAGCAGTAGTAGTAGTAGTAATAGAACTAGAAGTAGTAGTGGTGGTGGTGGTGGTAGTGGTGGTAGTAGTAGTGGTAGTAGTGGTAGTAGTAGTAGTAGTAGTAGTAGTAGTAGTAGTAGTAGTAGTAGTAGTAGTAGTAGTAGAAGTAATAGTAATAGCAGTAGTAGTAGCGGCAGTAGTAGTAGTTGGAGTAGCAGTAGTAGTAGAAGTGGGAATTGTATTAGGAGAAGTAGTAGTGGTAGCAGTAGTAGTAGTAGCAGCGGTAGTAGTAGTTGCTGTAGTAGTCGTAGCAGTAGTAGTAGCAGCAGTAGTAGTAGTAGTAGCCATAGCAGCAATAGTAGTAGTAGTAGCAGTTGTAGCAGCACTTGTAGTAGTAATAGTGGTAGTACTATTAAGAATGGCATTAGTTGCAGTAGTAGTAGTTGTAGTAGCGGCAGCAGTAGTAGTAATAGTAGTTGGAGTGGTAATAGTAGTAGTAGTCATAGTAGCAGTAGTGGCAGTCATAGCAGAAGTAGTAGCAGTAACAACAACAACAACAGCAGTAGTAGTATTAGTAGTAGTTGCAATAGTAGCAATAGTTGCAATAGTAGCAGTATTAGTAGTAGTTGCAATAGTTGCAATAGTGATAGTAGCAGTAGTCAGGGTAGTAGTAGTAGTAGTAGAAGTATGTGTAGTAGTTGTAGTAGTGGTAGCTGTAGTAGCAGTTGTAGCAGTAGTAGCAGTAGTAGCAATAGTTGTAGTAGTAGTAGTAGCAGCATTAATAGTAATAGTAGTAGTCGTCATAGCAGCACTAGCAGTAGTAATAGCAGTAATTGTAGTCATAGTAGTAGGAGATGTAGTTGTAGTTGTAGCCGTAACACTAGTTGCACTAGTTATAGTAGTAGTGGTAGTTGTATTAGTAGTCATTGCAATAGCAGTAGTCGTATCCGTAGTAGTTGTAGTAGTAGTATTAGGAGTTCGAGAAGTTGTAGTATTAGTAGCAATAACAATAATAGTAATAGAAAAAGTAGTATTAGTAGTAGTTGTAGTAGTTGAAATAGAAGTAGTAGTGGACGTTGAAGTGGAAGTAGTTGCAGTAGTAGTAGTAGAGGAAGTTGCAGTAATAGTAGTAGTAGAAGTAGTAGCAGAAGTGGTAGTAGTAGTAGCCATAGCAATCGTGCCATCTATAGTAGTAGTAGAAGAAGTAGTAGTAGTACTGATATCATCAATAGTTGCCACAAAAATAGTAGTAGTAGCAGTAGTAATTGTAGGAGCAGTAGTTGTAGTAGTAGGAGTAGCAACAACGGCAGTTGTAGTGGAAGTAGTAGTAGCGATAGTAGTAGTTGTTGTAGTAGTAGGATTCGTAGCAGCAGCAGCAGCAGTAGTAGTAATAGTAGGAGCAGTAGTATAGTAGGAGTAACAACAGCAGTAGTAGTAGTAGAAGTAGTAGTTGTAGCAGTATCAATAGTAGCAGGAGAGGTTGTAGTAGTAGTAGCAGTAGGTGTAGTAGTTGATATAGCAGGAGCCGCAGTTGCTGTGGTAGAAGTAGTAGAAGTAGTAGGAGTAGTAGTTGTAGGAGTAGCAGTAGCTGTGGGAGTACTAGTAGCAGCAGTAGTAGTAGTTGGTGCGATATTAGCTGATGTAGTAGCAGTAGCGATCGTAGTAGTAGGAGTAGCAGTAGGAGGAGCAGTAGTGGTTGAAGTAGCAGTTGCAGTAGCGATAGCTGAAGCAGTACTAGTCATAGTAGTACTGGGAGTATCGTTACTAAAAATAATAGTAGTTGTGGTAGAAGTAGTAGCAAGAGTACTAGTAGTAGTAGTTGCCATAGTGGTAGCTATAATAGTAGCAACTATAGTAGTAGTAGAAGCATTAGTAATAGTATAGAAGCAGATGTAGAAATTGTAGTAGTAGCATTTGCATTAGTAGTAGGAGTAGTAGTAGTGTATTAGTAGTAGTAGCTGTAGTAGTTGTAGCATTTGCAAAAGGAGCAACTGTAGTAGTCATAGTAGGAGGAGATGTAGTATTAGTAGTAGTAGTAGTAGTAGTAGTAGTAGTAGTAGTAGTAGTAGTAGTAGTAGTAGCAGTAGTCATAGTTGTTGGCGAAGTCACAGTAGTTGTTGCAGCAGTAGCAGCAGCCGTAGTGGTAGTAGTAGTAGTGGTGGTAGTAGCATTAGTAGTAAAAGTAGTAGCAACAGAAATAGTAGAAGAAGTTATACTAGTAGTAGTAATAGTAGTAGTAGTTGTATTAGTAGTAAAAGTAGTAGCTGGAGAAATAGTTATAGTAGTAGTAGTAGTATTAGTAGTAAAAGTAGTAGCAGTAGAAATAGTTGTAGTAGTAGTAGTAGCAGTAGTAGCATTAGTAGGTGTAGAAGTAGTAGTAGTTGAAGTAGCAGAAGTGGCAGTTGTACCAACAGTAGAGATAATAGCAGTAGTAGCAGTAGCAGAAACAGTAGTAGCAGTAGTAGCAGTACTTTCAGTAGTTGGGGCACTAGTAGTAGTAGTTGTAGCAGTTGTAGTAGTAGTAGTGGTAGCAGTTGTAGCAGTAGTAATAGTAGTAGTAGTAGTTGTAGGAGTGGAAATAATAGTAGCAGTAGCAGTAGGAGTAGTAGCAGTAGTTGAACTGGTAATAGTAGCAGTAGAAGTAGCAATTTTTTTAGTAGTGGTAGTCGTAGTAGTAGTAGAAGTAGTAATAGAAGTAATAGTAGTAGCAGCAGTAGCAGTAGTAGCAGTAGCAGTCGTAGTTGTAGTTGTAGTAGTAGTAATACTAGGAGTAGAAGTAGCAGTAGCAAGAGTAGTTGTGGTTGTAGTAGTAGCAGTAGTAGTAGGAGAAGTAGTAGTAGGAGTTGTAGTAGTAGTAATACCAGGAGAAGATGTTATATTAGCAGCAATAGCAGTAGTAATATTAGTTTTGATAGTAGAAGTCGTAGTAGTTGTATTGGAAGTAGAACTACTTGTTAAAGTAGTTGTAGAAGCAGCAGTAGTTGTTATAGCAGTTATAGTGGTCGTAGTACTAATGGCATTAGTAGCGGCACCAATAGTAGTAGCAATAGAAGTCGTGGTAGCCGTAGTAGTAGCAATAGTAGTAGTAGTAGTAGTAGCAGCAGTAGTAGTAGGAGTAGGAGTAGTGGCAGTAGCAGCAGCGGTAGTAGCAGTAGTAGTAGTAGCACCAGTAATACTACAAGTAGTAGTACTAGTAGGAGTAGTAGTAGTAGAAGAAGCAGTAGTAGTAATAGTAGTAGTAGTAGTAGTAGTAGTAGTAGTAGTAATACCAGTAGTAGTGGTAGTAGTAGCAGCAGTAGTCGTAGTAGTACTAGTAGTATACGTAGCAGCAACAGCACTAGTTGTAGTAGTAGTATTTGTAGCAGTAGTAATAGTAGAAGAAGTAACAGTAGTAGCTGTAGCTGTAGCAGTATTAGTTTTGCTAGTAGTAGTAGTTGTAGTTGTAGTAGAAGTAGCAGTAGTTGTTACAGTAGTTGTTGAAGTAGTAGTAGTAGCAGTAGCTGTTATAGTAGTCATAGTGGTTGTGGTACCAGTGGCACTAGTTGTGGTACCAGTAGTAGTAGTAGTACTAGTCTCGGTAGTAGCAGTAGCAATAGTAGCAGTAGCAGTAGTAGTTGTAGGAATAGCAGTAGTTATAGTAGTAGTAGTTGTAGTAGCAGTAGCGGTCGTAGCAGCAGCAGTAGTAGTGGCAGCAGTAATTGTAGTAGTACTAGTTATAAGAGTAGTATCAGAAGGAGTAGCAGTAGTAGTAGTAGCAGTAGTGGTAGTAGCAATAGTAGTAGTAGTGGCAATAGTAATTGTAATAGTAACAGTAGTAGTTGTAGTAGTGAAATCGACCTTCCTAACGCCGGCAATGCTCGCCGAAGTGTTCGAGGTCGCGGAAGCTCTTTTCAAGAAAGAAAGTAGCAACAAGAAATAAGGAGAAGATATGGAGAAGCTCTCGAATTCTTATTGCTATTTCACACGATTGCTTACAATACTTGGATACTTGGATTATTTTTCGATGATCATTTACAATGGAGGCGTGCCCCTTATATAGAGGGCACGGTGATGTAAGCGCTCACATCAGCTGGTGGTATGAGCTAAGCGCTTACATCAGCATAATAGTAACCTATACTAGAGTAGGCATATAGCCTTTACATAAGACTCCAAGGGAAGTCTTGTCCTAGGCGTAGCCTTTTTATCCTAAGGCATAGCCTTTACAAAAGACTCCAAAAGAGATCTTATCCTTAGGCGTAGCCTTTATATCCTAAGGCATAGCCTTTACAGAAGACTCCAAAAGACGTCGCTGTCATAGGCTGGTAGCTCGTCCTTTGGCTAGGCTCGTCCTCTTGCTAGGCTTTGACTTCTTATTGCGTAGCTGTAGCTGCTACGTACTGTACAACAGGAACCTACTTTCCTGTATTAGCTACTATACTTCCCACCACGCTCCGCCTGCTACGGGATAGTGGTAGCTATACTGCCCACCACGCTCTGCCTGCTTCTGCTTGACTCGCGCTCTCTTGTTTATGAACCATTTGTGGATGTTGGCTTCAGAGATTGGTCCATGTAGTCGTAGCGCCCAAGTCAGGTCCAGTGTTTGCTTCTTTCTAAGGGGCCTGTCAGATGCTCCTTTGATAAGCAGCTTAATTTCAGATTGCTGCTCCTTGTCATAGTCTGCACATGCTATGTCCTTGAGAATTCTGTTGGTGTGGTCGTAGAGTTCTTGTATGACGAATCCCGGGTACTCTGTACGCCTTTGTATTTGCTGACCCTGCGGGATGTAGTGAACCACACAGTTGTGCATGACGCTTTCTACAGAGACTACCTTAGTATGGAAACTATAGAAAAGTTTCCTTGTATCCCTGGATTCTCTTGGACTCCCATCTTCTGTGAGTGCTTCTTTTGGGCGGTACAGCCATTGTCCTTTGAGGGACACCTGTCCGCCTTTGTCTTGGAAAATCCCCTTGATGATAATTACATAGGGATTGGCATATATCGATTCGGGCGCCAGTAGTACCTCATCATGAAGATGGTAGGTTTTTCCATCTAGCCTGAATGCGTGGTAGTGTAGTTTCTCCTCTGGGCCCCTTCCGGAGGTTAGGATCGCCTCTCCTACGGGCTTTGCTGGGTACTCCTCTTGTGCCAGGGGAGAAGTACTTGTTGTTGGGGTAATGGAGCTTTGCCCATTGGTATGCCTAGTGCACCCTTCCTTTTGCGGTTGGCATCCTTCTTCGAGGTCCTGTAGAACATTTATGACTTCATTTTGTATGAGTGGGTGGAGGGAGTTGTGGAGGTTCTGAGGATCCTCCCCTTCTGAGATGTTGCATATTGTATTACTCTGGTCCTCTCCTTCCTGCACAGATATTACGTCATAATTATCTGGAACATTTAGTTGCTCGAAGATAGCAACCCTGTTTTCGTTCTTTCTGTCATTAGATGCCTCCTCATCTCTTGGGAGGTAGCAGGATCTTCTTGGCGTTACTGGTTGAAATTTTTGGAGGGAGGACTCCCTGCTGAGCCCTGATGGCTGGATATCAATATTCTCTTCTTCCTCCAGCTCTAACTCTTCTACGGCGGTGGCCACCGATGCTGTAGGAGTAGTACTGATAACATCAGTGAATCCCTGCGTAGCAACATGGTTCCTCGTGATGGTTTCCCTTCTTGCAACTAGCCCAAGCTGTTCGGGTATCATCAAGAGGGCTCCTTGATTCTGCTGTGCGGACGGTAGGGTCCACATTTCATTGCTGAAGCCTCTTCGGAAACTTCCTTGGTTTCGCTGCCCAGACTCCGTTGTTGTTCTGGATATTGCTGGAGTCGTGTTGGCCGCGGGTGGGTAACCTGGGGGTCCTGGTTCCATTGAAGCATCTGTGGGGGGAATGTGTGGCCCACTCGGAGATGTTGCCGAGGTTAGTGTACTTGTGTACAACCTCTCAGATAGCCTTTCGGCTAGTTTTCGTAGGGCAGGGTACTCCATCTCCGGTACTTCCTCTTCGATGCCTGCTGCAATAACAGTAGCACTATGAGGGGGACAAGTGTTACCTTCTTCTTCATGCTTCTCAGAAGGTATGCTTGCTGGTTCCTCCTCATCAGGTTCTTTCTTGTCATCTTCGTCTCCAGTTGGTTCGGGCTTTGGTTGAGCCCCTCCTTCAGCTGTTGTCTTGTAGACACTTTCCTGTAGTAGGATACTGGTGCACTCCAGTTCCTCGCTTGCTTCTGCTTCCTTTTCTTTCAGCTCCTCAGAGTCTTTTTGCAGGCTTGCGCCTAGTTCCAATTCCTTGACTCTTTCTTTGTAGTAGCCCACCTCCTTCTCCAGCCGTTCAATTTCCCCTTCACACCTTTCTTGCATCAGCCTCTGGTTGGGGAATGGTTCTGGTGGAGCTGGTGTAACTGGGACCTCTATTTTAAAGTAATAGGGTCCACATAGGTTACAGGCAGTAACCTTGCATTTGGGGCAATGAATCCTTGCCCGCTGCATTGTTTGGATTTTGCAGCACACGCACTTTTCTTCTCGTGGCTGCACGAAGTCGTTATGCTGTCAAGAATGAGAACATTTTCCTTGGAAGTAAGGCAGCGTTACCTGAGGGCGATACCCTCCTTCTAGTTCTCCCAGAACACAAACTGCTTTCTCCTGCTCAGGTGGGTCGAGGGAGCTGTGCAGACTTTGGGTTGATAAAGAGGAGTGATGGTCCTTTTTGCGTTGTGCTTCTTGAAGCCCTTGTAGATACTGCGCATTAAAAGGGATCTCTACATAGTTGGTGTTGTAAGATGGCCTGTAATAAGAAGAGGTTAGAGGGTAATTGTCTCCTCTGGTGAAGTACTCCTCCTCCGGAGCCTCGTACTCATAAGGTTGTTGGTAGCTTTGCTGGTCCTGATAACACCAATTGTAGTAGTCTTCCCGTGGGGTAGGCAGGTAGTCAGCCATCAGCCTTCAAGCTTTTGTACTTCCTCAGCAAGTATCTGGTAAGGATCCCGAAAGACCCTTAGTTTGCCTCGTGCCTCCTGAGGCCTTCGTGTGTGCCTCTCGTGCTGTTGGAGAAGCTTGTCCAGCCGTTCAAGGCTGTCGCCTGGTTCTCTTTGCTGGGGTTGTTGCCTGAACGCCTCAAGTACTAGTTCTCAGGCCTCCTGTTTTGAAAGGGGGCTGCTGTCTAGGACTGCAGTTGTTAAAGTCCTCAGAGAAATCTCGAGCCTCGAGATCTCTTGTGTGCAAGCTTGATGCAATTCAAAGAGTTGTTTTAGGTTCTTTAAGTTAACTCTTGATGCAATATAGGTTTTGTCGTAAATAACAGACAAGTTATGAGCTAGTTGATTGGTGAAAACTTTTGTTACTAAAGCAAGGTCAAGATACTCAAGGCTAGAGGTTCGGGAACGTTCATACCCCTCCTGAATGGATTTTTCCCATGCTTCAGACATATGGGCTAAAAAGTTAAAAGTTACCACAATTTCCCAAGGATAAATTCCAGTATTAGGTTAAACATGGCAATTCCTCCCTAGATTAAAGCAATGCTTCAGGATCATACAGGTGTGCCCTTGGGCTTACTCACGGCCACTCGCCTTCACTGCCAAGTTAGGACCTGTCCTTGTTCCTTACACAAAGCTCTTCATCCAGTTAGTAAAAACCATGCTTAATTCTAATCCGCAAATTACCACAAAGGAAAAAGATAGCACTTATGAATTCTTAACACAACATCTTAACACAGTAGTGAAAATCAGGATTTGGGTAATTACGACCCTTACCTCACACGCTTGGCACCTTGACCTCTTGGGGGTTCTACTCTGCCATATCTTTAGCTAGCTCTGATACCATGAAATCGACCTTTTTAACGCCGGCGATGCTCGCCGAAGTGTTCGAGGTCGCGAAAGCTCTTTTCAAGAAAGAAAGTAGCAACAAGAAATAAGGAGAAGATATGGAGAAACTCACGGATTCTTATTACTATTTCACACGATTGCTTACAATACTTGGATACTTGGATTATTTTTCGATGATCATTTACAATGGAGGCGTGCCCCTTATATAGAGGGCACGGTGATGTAAGCGCTCACATCAGCTGGTGGTATGAGCTAAGCGCTTACATCAGCATAATAGTAACCTATACTAGAGTAGGCATATAGCCTTTACATAAGACTCCAAGGGAAGTCTTGTCCTAGGCGTAGCATTTTTATCCTAAGGCATAGCCTTTACAAAAGACTCCCAAAGAGATCTTATCCTAAGGCATAGCCTTTATATCCTAAGGCATAGCCTTTACAGAAGACTCCAAAAGACGTCGCTGTCATAGGCTGGTAGCTCGTCCTTTGGCTAGGCTCGTCCTCTTGCTAGGCTTTGACTTCTTATTGCGTAGCTATATCTGCTACGTACTGTACAACAGGAACCTACTTTCCTGTATTAGCTACTATACTTCCCATGAAATCGACCTTCGTAACGCCGGCGATGCTCGCCGAAGTGTTCAAGGTTTTGGAAGCTCTTTTCAAGAAAGAAAGTAGCAACAAGAAATAAGGAGAAGATATGGAGAAACTCTCGGATTCTTATTGCTATTTCACACGATTGCTTACAATACTTGGATACTTGGATTATTTTTCGATGTTCATTTACAATGGAGGCATGCCCCTTATATAGAGGGCACGGTGATGTAAGCGCTCACATCATCTGGTGGTATGAGCTAAGCGCTTACATCAGCATAATAGTAGCCTATACTAGAGTAGGCCTATAGCCTTTACATAAGACTCCAAGGGAAGTCGTGTCCTAGGCGTAGCCCTCTTATCCTAAGGTGTAGCCTTTACATAAGACTCCAAGGGAAGTCTTGTCCTAGGCGTAGCCCTCTTATCCTAAGGCGTAGCCTTTACAAAAGTTGCCAAAAGACATCGCTGTCATAGGCTGGTAGCTCGTCCTTTGGCTAGGCTCGTCCTCTTGCTAGGCTTTGACTTCCTATTTCATAGCTCTAGGTGCTACTGTACTGTACAACAGGGTTCTACTTTCCTGTATTAGCTACGATACTTCCCACCACGCTCTGCCTACTACGAGATAGCGGTAGGGATTGCCTGCTTCTGCTTGACTCGCGCTCTCTTGTTTATGAACCAGTTGGGGATGTTGGCTTCAGAGATTGGTCCATGTAGTCTTAGCGCCCAAGTCAGGTCCTGTGTTTGCTTCTTTCTAGGGGGCCTGTCGCTTTGACGGAAAAGGCTGTTGAGTATCCGCAGTTGCGTTGGTGTCGGTGCCCACCGTCGTCCGGCTGTGGGTTCTGTGTTACATGCCTTTGGCCATCTGACTTGCATGGAGCCGGTCAGGTGCTCCCTTGTTTTCTTGATAAGCAGATTGATTTCAGATTGCTGCTCTTTGTCATAGTCTGCACATGCTATGTCCTTGAGAATTCTGTTGGTGTGGTCGTAGAGCTCTTGTATGACGAATCCTGGGTACTCTGTACGCCTTGGTACTTGCTCACCCTGTGGGATGTAGTGAACCTCACAGTTATGCATGACGCTTTCTATAGGGACTACCTCAGTATGGAAACTATAGAAAAGTTTCCTTGTATCCCTCGATTCTCTTGGACTCCCATCTTCTGTGAGTGCTTCTTTTGGGCGGTACAGCCATTGTCCTATGAGGGACACCTGTCCTTCTTTGTCTTGGAAAATCCCCTTGATAATAATTACATAGGGATTATCATATATCGATTCGGGTGCCAGTAGTACCTCATCATGAAGATGGTAGGTTTTTCCATCTAGCCTGAATGCAAGGTAGTGTAGTTTCTCCTCTGGGCCCCTTCCGGAGGTGAGGACCGCCTCTCCTACGGGCTTTGCTGGGTACTCCTCTTGTGCCAGGGGAGAAGTACTTGTTGTTGGGGTAATGGAGCTTTGCCCGTTGGTATGCCTAGTGCACCCTTCCTTCTGCGGTTGGCACCCTTCTTCGAGTTCCTGCATAACAGATATGACTTTATTTTGTATGAGTGGGCGGAGGGAGTTGTGGAGGTTCTGAGGATCCTCCCCTTCTGAGATGCTGTATATTGCATCACTCTGGTCCTCTCCTTCCTGCACAGATGTTAAGTCATAATTATCTGGAACATTTAGTTGCTCGGAGATAGCAACCCTCTTTTCGTTCTTTCTGTCATTGGATGCCTCCTCATTTCTTGGGAGGTAGCAGGATCTTCTTGGCGTGACTGGTTGAAATTTTTGGAGGAAGGACTCCCTGCGGAGCCCTGATTGTTGGATATCAATATACTCTTCTTCCTCCAGCTTTAACTCTTCTACGGCGGCGGCCACCGGTGCTGTAGGAGTAGTACTGATAACAGTTACAATGTGAACTCCTCCTTGCATGGCTTTAATAAAATTGCATCCAATTTTTATCTGGATGCCACCACCTAGCTTCATTTTGAAGCTGTAAGTGTAGGGGATCTTGAAGCTGTTATCCCCTAGGAGGTTTTCCATGTATTCATCCTTGTCTCGCGCATCAGTGAATCCCTGTGCAGCAACATGGTTCCTCGTGATGGTTTCCCTTCTTGCAACTAGCCCGAGCTGTTCGGGTATCATCAAGAGGGCTCCTTCATTCTGCTGTGCTGACGGTGGGGTCAACATTTCATTGCTGAAGCCTCTTCGGAAACTTCCTTGGTTTCGCTGCCCAGACTCCGTTGTTGTTCTGGATATTGCTGGAGTCGTGTTGGCCGCTGGTGGGTAACCTGGGGGTCCTGGTTCCATTGAAGCATCTGTGGGGGGCATGTATGGCCCGCTCGGAGATGTTGCCGAGGTTAGTGTACTTGTGTAGAACCTCTCAGATAGCCTTTCGGCTAGTTTTCGCAGGGCAGGGTACTCCATCTCCGGTAATTCCTCTTCGATGCCTGCTGCAATAACAGTAGCACTATGAGGGGGACAAGTGTTACCTTCTTCTTCATGCTTCTCAGAAGGTATGCTTGCTGGTTCCTCCTCATCAGGTTCTTTCTTGCCAACTTCGTCTCCAGTTGGTTCGGGCTTTGGTTGAGCCCCTCCTTCAGCTGTTGTCTTGTAGACACTTTCCTGTAGTAGGATACTGGTGCACTCCAGTTCCTCGCTTGCTTCTGCTTCCTTTTCTTTAAACTTCTCAGAGTCTTTTTGCAGGCTTGCGCCTAGCTCTAATTCCTTGACTCTTTCTTTGAAGTAGCCCACCTCCTTCTCCAGCCATTCAATTTCCCCTTCACACCTTTCTTGCATCAGCCTCTGGTTAGGGAATGGTTCTGGTGGAGCTGGTGTAACTGGGACCGCTGTTTTAAAGTAATGGGGTCCACATAGGTTACAGGCAGTAACCTTGCATTTGGGGCAATGAATCCTTGCCCGCTGCATTGTTTGGATTTTGCAGCACACGCACTTTTCTTCTCGTGGCTGTACGAAGTCGTTATGCTGCCAAGAATGAGAACATTTTCGTTGGAAGTAAGGCAGCGTTACCTGAGGGCGATACCCTCCTTCTAGTTCTCCCAGAACACAAACTGCTTTCTCCTTCTCAGGTGGGTCGAGGGAGCTGTGCAGACTTTCGGTTGATAAAGAGGAGTGACGGTCCTTTTTGCGTTGTGCTTCTTGAAGTTCTTGTAGATACTGCGCATTAAAAGGGATCTCTACATAGTTGGTGTTGTAAGAAGGCCTGTAATAAGAAGAGGTTAGAGGGTAATTGTCTCCTCTGGTGAAGTACTCCTCCTCCTGAGCCTCGTACTCATAAGGTTGTTGGTAGCTTTGTTGGTCCTGATAACACCAATTGTAGTAGTCTTCCCGTGGGGTAGGCAGGTAGTAAGCCATCAGCCTTCAAGCTTTTGCACTTCCTCAGCAAGTATCTGATAAGGATCTCGAAAGACCCTTAGTTTGCCTCGTGCCTCCTGAGGCCTTCGCGTGCGCCTCTCGCGCTGTTGGAGAAGCTTGTCCAGCCGTTCAAGGCTGTCGCCTGGTTCTCTTTGCTGGGGTTGTAGCTAATATAAGGAGAAGATATGGAGAAACTCTCGGATTCTTATTGCTAAATTCACACGATGCTTACAATACTTGGATACTTGGATAATTTTTCGATGATCATTTACAATGGAGGCGTGCCCCTTATATAGAGGGCACGGTGATGTAAGCGCTCACATCAGCTGGTGGTATGAGCTAAGCGCTTACATCAGCATAATAGTTACCTATACTAGAGTAGGCCTATAGCCTTTACATAAGACTCCAAGGGAAGTCTTGTCCTAGGCATAGCCTTTTATCCTAAGGCGTAGCCTTTACAAAAGACTCCAAAAGAGATCTTATCCTAAGGCGTAGCCTTTATATCCTAAGGCATAGCCTTTACAGAAGACTCCAAAAGACGTCGCTTTCATAGGCTGGTAGCTCGTCCTTTGGCTCGGCTCGTCCTCTTGCTAGGCTTTGACTTCTTATTTCGTTGCTCTAGCTACTACTGTACTGTACAACAGGATTCTACTTTCCTGTATTAGCTACTATACTTCCGGAAGTATAGTAGCTAATACAGGAAAGTAGGATCCTGTTGTACAGTACGTAGCAGCTAGAGCTACTATAATAAGAAGTCAAAGCCTAGCAAGAGGACGAGCCTAGCTAAAGGACGAGCTACCAGCCTATGACAGCGACGTCTTTTGGAGTCTTCTGTAAAGGCTATGCCTTAGGATATAAAGGCTACGCCTTAGGATAAGATATCTTTTGGAGTCTTCTTGTAAAGGCTACGCCTTAGGATATAAAGGCTACGCCTTGGACAAGACTTCCCTTGGAGTCTTATGTAAAGGCTATAGGCCTACTCTAGTATAGGTAACTATTATGCTGATGTAAGCGCTTAGCTCATACCACCAGCTGATGTGAGCGCTTACATCACCGTGCCCTCTATATAAGGGGCACGCCTCTATTGTAAATGACAATCGAAAAATATCCAAGTATTGTGTGAATTTAGCAATAAGAATCCGAGAGTTTCTCCATATCTTCTCCTTATTTCTTGTTGCTACTTCCGTTCTTGAAAAGGGCTTCCGAGACCTCGAACACTTCGGCGAGCATCGCCGGCGTTCGGAAGGTCGATTTCATGGTATCAGAGCTAGCTAAAGATATGGCGGAGTAGAACCCCCAAGAGGTCAAGGTGCCAAGAGTGCGAGGTAAGGGTCGTAATTACCTAAATCCTGATCTTCACTACTGTGTTCAGATTTTGTGTTAAGATTTCATAAGTGCTATCTTTTCCTTTGTGGTATGTTACGGATTAGAATTAAGCATGGTTTTTACTGACTGGGTGAAGAGCTTTGTGTAAGGAAAAAGGACAGGTCCTAACTTGGCAGTGAAGGCGAGTGGCCGTGAGTAAGTCCAAGGGCACACCTGTATGATCCTGAAGCATTGCTTTAATCTAGTAAGGAATTGCCATGTTTAACCTAATACTGGAATTTATCCTTGGGAAATTGTGGTAACTGTGAACTTTTTAGCCCATATGTCTGAAGCATGGGAAAAATCCATTCAGGAGGGGTATGAACGTTCCCGAACCTCTAGCCTTGAGTATCTTGACCTTGCTTTAGTAACAAAAGTTTCCACCAATCAACTAGCTCATAACTTGTCTGTTATTTACGACAAAACCTGTATTGCATCAAGAGTTAACTTAAAGAATTTAAAATAACTCTGTGAACTGCATCAAGCTTGCACACAAGAGATCTCGAGGCTCGAGATTTCTCTGAAGACTTTAACAACTGCAGTCCTAGACAGTCCAGCTACGCCCTTGCAGCGCCTCTGCTGAGTACCTACGTCCTGGGAGGGCGTGTACTCCGTGGCTTGCTTGGTAGTCGATGACTCCTTGGATTTCGTAGGCAAAGCCTACGTTTGGGGTCTTCGAGAGCCTTCCTACCATGCCTCTAGTGATTAATAAATTGGACTCACCACTTTCCCAGTTCTCATATCCCTTAGTTAGGATAGAGACTTGTACGTGCATGTAGAAGTCCTTGACAGTCATCATGACGTCTGGTATAACGTATACCAGTTGACTGCCTTTTGCTAGGTCCACCTCCATCATGGCCAGTAGTGCTTTGTTTCCTTCCCACTGGTTGTCGCGGAAGACGACCCGAGCCCTGGTACCAACCTCCTGTCGGTGTAGGATCTAGAGTCAAAGTTGCAGCACACCGAGGTGTATGTACTGCATCCCGCTTTGCCGTAGTTGATGGTAGCTTTCCTCCTGTATGAATGGGAGGTCTACCTGGTCATTATCGACACAGAGGATTGCCTCCTCCGATCTATGTGTGTACACCCGATGGTGCACGTCGTCCTTCCGGGAGTGGTACAGAACCTCCGCTGGAACTATGGCAGCTCTCTCCTGCATTGATAGCTTTAATTGCACCTGAGGATCGATCTGCTGCTCTAGTGTGTCTTGCGGGGTGTTTCTTCCCATCAGGAGTCTACCCATTCTCCTGGTTGTTTATTGAGCCATATGAAGGTGCCTGTGGCTCCTCCGGTATCCCCGAATCTGATCTTCGCACATCGGAGATGGTGCTGGGATAGGTAGCCCTTTGTAAACCAACTGGGTGTTGGTTCCTGGGGCCATCGCCTCCAAGCTTTTGCACTTCCTCAGCTAGTATCTGGTAAGGATCCCGAAAGACCCTTAGTTTGCCTCGTGCCTCCTGAGGCCTTCGCGTGCGCCTCTCGTGCTGTTGGAGAAGCTTGTCCAGCCGTTCAAGGCTGTCTCATGGTTCTCTTAGCTGGGGTTGTTGCCTGAATGCCTCAAGTACGAGTCCTCGGGCCTCTTGTTTTGAAAGGGGCCTGCTGTCTAGGACTGCAGTTGTTAAAGTCTTTAGAGAAATCTCGAGCCTCGAGATCTCTTGTGTGCAAGCTTGATGTAGTTCGAAGAGTTGTTTTAAATTCTTTAAGTTAACTCTTGATGCAATATAGGTTTTGTCGTAAATAACAGACAAATTGTGAGCTAGTTGGTTGGTGGAAACTTTTGTTACTAAAGCAAGGTCAAGATACTCAAGGCTAGAGGTTCGGGAACGTTCATCCCCGTTGGAAGTATAGTAGCTAGTACAGGAAAGTAGAATCCTGTTGTACAGTACAGTAGTAGCTAGAGCTACGAAATAAGAAGTCAAAGCCTAGCAAGAGGACGAGCCTAGCCAAAGGACGAGCTACCAGCCTATGAAAGCGACGTCTTTTGGAGTCTTCTGTAAAGGCTATGCCTTAGGATATAAAGGCTACGCCTTAGGATAAGATCTCTTTTGGGGAGAAGCACCCGGCAAGACACACTAGAGCAGCAGATCGATCCTCAGGTATAATTAAAACTATCAATGGAGGAGAGAGCTGCCATAGTTCCAGCGGAGGTTCTGTACCACTCCCGGAGGGACGACGTGCACCATCGGGTGTACACACATAGATCGGAGGAGGCAATCCTCTGTGTCGACAGTGACCAGGTAGACCTCCCATTCATACAGGAGGAAAGCTACCATCAACTACGGCAAAGCGGGATGCAGTACATACACCTCGGTGTGCTGCAACTTCGACTCCAGATCCTACACCGACAGGAGGTTGGTACAATGGCTCTGGTCATCTTCCGTGACAACCGGTGGGAAGGAAACAAAGCACTACTGGCCACGATGGAGGTGGACCTAGCAAAAGGCAGTCAACTGGTATACGTTATACCAAACATCATGATGACTGTCAAGGACTTCTACAAGCACGTACAAGTCTCTCTCCTAACTAAGGGATACGAGAACTGGCAAAGTGGTGAGTCCAATTTATTAATCACTAGAGGCATGGTAGGAAGGCTCTCGAATACCCCAAACGTAGGCTTTGCCTACGAAATTCAAGGAGTCGTCGACTACCTAGCAAGCCACGGAGTACACGCCCTCCCAGGACGTAGGTACTCAGCAGAGGCGCTGCAAGGACGCAGCTGGACTGTCCGGCCAACGAAGCTCTCCGCACCAACTCAACCTGAGGAGGTCATGAGCAGGAGCCTCCTTGATGGGAGCATCTCTCTGCGGTTCGGAAGCTACAAGCCGGCAGTAACGCCAAGAAGATCCTGCTACCTCCCAAGAGATGAGGAGGCATTCAATGACGAAGAGGAGCTCAGAACTCCTCATATACTGGCCATCCTGCTGAAGGAAGATGAAGAAGATGAAGAGGAAAGTGACGACGAAAGTTACTTTCATCAGCTCTGCAAAGAGGGGTTCCCTGAAGGAGAAGGAGAGATGGAATACCCAATCAGAGCTCCAAAGTGGGATGTATATCCCGACGAGGACGAAGATCCTCCTGAAGGCAGAAGGGACGTGCTTTCCCAACAACCAGATGAAGTCTGGGACACACTAGGGGAGCCTAGTGGGAGGTACGACTACTATGTCAAATACACTCCCCCGGAGTCATTCTACTATGGCCCCCCAGAACCAACTGGATGGGGAGACGAAGATGATGAGAAGGAGCCTGATGAGGAGGAACCAGCCAGCATACCTTCTGAAAAGCATAAGGAAGAAGGTAACACTTGTCCCCCTCATAGTGCTAATGTTATTGCAGCAGGCATCGAAGAGGAAGTACCGGAGATGGAGTACCCTGCCCAGCGAAAACTAGCCCAAAGGCTATCTGAGAGGTTGTACACAAGTACACTAACCTCGGCAACATCTCCGAGTGGGCCGTACATGCCCCCCACAGATGCTTCAATGGAACCAGGACCCCCAGGTTACCCACCAGTGGCCAACACGACTCCAGCAATATCCAGAACAATAATGGAGTCTGGGCAGCGGAACCAAGGAAGTTTCCAAAGAGGATTCAACAATGAAAGGTGGACCCTACCGTCCGCACAGTAGAACGAAGGAGCCCTCTTGATAATACCCGAACAGCTCGGGCTATTTGAGGAAACATTTGCAAGATGGGAAACCATCACGCGGAACCATGTTGACGTGCAAGGATTCACTAATGCGCGAGACAAGATTGAATACATGGAAAACCTCCTAGGGGAAACAGCCAGGCTTGCATGGGTACAATGGCGTATGCTATATGGCGCAGAATACCAAGAGCCTTTTTCGTCAAAGCGACAGGCACCCTAGAAAGACGCAAACACAGGACCTGACTTGGGCGCTACGACTACATGGACCAATCTCTGAAGCCAACATCCACAACTGGTTCATAAACAAGAGAGCGCGAGTCAAGCAGCAGCAGGCAATACCTACCACTGTCCCGTAGCAGGCGAAGCATGGTGGGAAGTATAGTAGCTAATACAGGAAAGTAGAATCCTGTTGTACAGTACAGTAGTAGCTAGAGCTACGAAATAAAAAGTCAAAGCCTAGCAAGAGGACGAGCCTAGCCAAAGGACGAGCTACCAGCCTATGAAAGCGACGTCTTTTGGAGTCTTCTATAAAGGCTATGCCTTAGGATATAAAGGCTACGCCTTAGGATAAGATCTCTTTTGGAGTCTTTTGTAAAGGCTACGTCTTAGGATAAGAAGGCTATGCCTAGGACAAGACTTCCCTTGGAGTCTTATGTAAAGGCTATAGGCCTACTCTAGTATAGGTAACTATTATGCTGATGTAAGCGCTTAGCTCATACCACCAGCTGATGTGAGCGCTTACATCATCGTGCCCTCTATATAAGGGGCACGCCTCCATTGTAAATGATCATCGAAAAATATCCAAGTATTGTGTGAATTTAGCAATAAGAATTCGAGAGTTTCTCCATGTCTTGGCAGTGAAGGCGAGTGGCTGTGAGTAAGCCCAAGGGCACACCTGTATGATCCTGAAGCATTGCTTTAATCTAGTAAGGAATTGCCATGTTTAACCTAATACTGGAATTTATTCTTTGGAAATTATGGTAACTGTGAACTTTTAGCCCATATGTCTGAAGCAAGGGAAAAATCCATTCAGGAGGGGTATGAACGTTCCCGAACCTCTAGCCTTGAGTATCTTGACCTTGCTTTAGTAACTAAAGTTTCCACCAACCAACTACCTCACAACCTGTCTGTTATTTACGACAGAACCTGTATTGCATCAAAAGTTAACTTAAAGAATTTAAAACAACTCTTTGAACTGCATCAAGGTTGCAGACAAGAGATCTCGAGGCTCGAGATTTCTCTGAAGACTTTAACAACTGCAGTCCTAGATAGCAGGCCCCTTTCAAAACAAGAGGCCCGAGGACTAGTACTTGAGGCGTTCAGGCAACAACCCCAGCAAAGAGAACCAGGCGACAGCCTTGAACGGCTGGACAAGCTTCTCCAACAGCACGAGAGGCACACACGAAGGCCTCAGGAGGCACGAGGCAAACTAAGGGTCTTTCGAGATCCTTACCAGATACTTGCTGAGGAAGTGCAAAAGCTTGAAGGCTGATGGCTTACTACCTGCCTACCCCACGGGAAGACTACTACAATTGGTGTTATCAGGACCAGCAAAGCTACCAACAACCTTATGAGTACGAGGCTCCGGAGGAGGAGTACTTCACCAGAGGAGACAATTACCCTCTAACCTCTTTTTATTACAGGCCTTCTTACAACACCAACTATGTAGAGATCCCTTTTAATGCGCAGTATCTACAAGAACTTCAAGAAGCACAACGCAAAAAGGACCGTCACTCCTCTTTATCAACCCAAAGTCTGCACAGCTCCCTCGACCCACCTGAGCAGGAGAAAGCAGTTTGTGTTCTGGGAGAACTAGAAGGAGGGTATTGCCCTCAGGTAACGCTGCCTTACTTCCAAGGAAAATGTTCTCATTCTTGGAAGCATAACGACTTCGTACAGCCACGAGAAGAAAAGTGCGTGTGCTGCAAAATCCAAACAATGCAGCGGGCAAGGATTCATTGCCCCAAATGCAAGGTTACTGCCTGTAACCTATGTGGACCCTATTACTTTAAAACAGCGGTCCCAGTTACACCAGCTCCACCAGAACCATTCCCTAACCAGAGGCTGATGCAAGAAAGGTGTGAAGGGGAAATTGAACGGCTAGAGAAGGAGGTGGGCCACTACAAAGAAAGAGTCAAGGAATTAGAGCTAGGCGCAAGCCTGCAGAAAGACTCTGAGAAGTTTAAAGAAAAGGAAGCAGAAGCAAGCGAGGAACTGGAATACACCAGTATCCTACCACAGGAAAGTGTCTGCAAGACAACAGCTGAAGGAGAGGCTCAACGAAAGCCCGAACCAACTGGATGGGGAGACGAAGATAACGAGAAAGAGCCTGATGAGGAAGAACCAGCCAGCATACCTTCTGAAAGGCATGAGGAAGAAGGTAACACTTGTCCCCCTCATAGTGCTACTTTTGCAGCATGCAATCCTAACCTCCGGAAGGGGCCCAGAGGAGAAACTACACTACCTCACATTCAGGCTAGATGGAGAAACCTACCATCTTCATGATGAGGTACTACTGGCGCCCGAATCGATATATGCCAATCCCTATGTAATTATCATCAAGGGGATTTTCCAAGACAAAGGCGGACAGGTGTCCCTCAAAGGACAATGGCTGTACCGCCCAAAAGAAGCACTCACAGAAGATGGGAGTCCAAGAGAATCCAGGGATACAAGGAAACTTTTCTATAGTTTCCATACTGAGGTAGTCCCTGCAGAAAGCGTCATGCACAACTGTGTGGTTCACTACATCACGCAGGGTGAGCAAGTACCAAGGCGTACAGAGTACCCGGGATTCATCATACAAGAACTCTACGACCACACCAACAGAATTCTCAAGGACATAGCATGTGCAGACTATGACAAGGAGCAGCAATCTGAAATTAAGCTGCTTATCAAAGGAGCATCTGACAGGCCCCCTAGAAAGAAGCAAACGCTGGACCTGACTTGGGCGCTATGACTACATGGACCAATCTCTGAAGCCAACATCCACAAATGGTTCATAAATAAGAGAGCGCGAGTCAAGCAAACGCAGGCAGAGCGCGGTGGGGCGCGGTGGGCAGTATAGCTACCACTGTCCCGTAGCAGGCGGAGCGTGGTGGGAAGTATAGTAGCTAATACAGGAATGTAGGTTCCTGTTGTACAGTACGTAGCAGCTATAGCTACGCAATAAGAAGTCAAAGCCTAGCAAGAGGACGAGCCTAGCCAAAGGACGAGCTACCAGCCTATGACAGCGATGTCTTTTGGAGTCTTCTGTAAAGGCTATGCCTTAGGATATAAAGGCTACGCCTTACGATAAGATCTGTTTTGGAGTCGTTTGTAAAGGCTATGCCTTAGGATAAAAAGGCTACGCCTAGGACAAGACTTCCCTTGGAGTCTTATGTAAAGGCTATATGCCTGCTCTAGTATAGGTTACTATTATGCTGATGTAAGCGCTTAGCTCATACCACCAGCTGATGTGAGCGCTTACATCACTGTGCCCTCTATATAAGGGGCACGCCTCCATTGTAAATGATCATCGAAAAATAATCCAAGTATCCAAGTATTGTATGCAATCGTGTGAAATAGCAATAAGAATCCGAGAGTTTCTCCATATCTTCTCCTTATTTCTTGTTGCTACTTTCTTTCTTGAAAAGAGCTTTCGCGACTTCGAACCCTTCGGCGAGCATCGCCGGTGTTAGGAAGGTCAATTTCAAGAAAGAAAGTAGCAACAAGAAATAAGAAGAAGATATGGAGAAACTCTCAGATTCTTATTGCTATTTCTCAAGTTTCAGCGATTTCTAAGATGATGATTTACAATGGAGGCGTGCCCCTTATATAGAGGACATGGTGATGTAAGCGCTCACATCAGCTGGTGGTATGAGCTAAGCGCTTACATCAGCTAATAGTAGCCTATACTAGTGTAGGCCTATAAGCCTTTACAAAGATCTCCAAGGGAAGTCTTGTCCCTAGGCATAGCCATCTTATCCTTAAGGCGTAGCCTTTTACAACACGACTCAAAACAGAGATCTTATCCAAGGCGTAGCCTTTATATCCTAAGGCTTAGCCTTTACAGAAGACCTCCAAAAGCGACGTCGCCTGTCATAGGCTGGTAGCTCCTCCTTGGATAGGCTCGTTCCTCTTCTCGGCTTTGACTTCTATTCGTAGCTTCTCGCTGCTATGTAATGTACAACAGGATTTACTTTCCTTGTATTTGTATGCTACTTCCCCCACGTCCCGCCTGCTACGGGTCAGTGGGTAGCTATCACTTCAGGAAGTATAGCAGCTAATACAGGAAAGTAGAATCCTGTTGTACAGTACGGTAGTTAGCTAGAGCAGCTACGAAATAAGAAGTCAAAATGCCTAGCAATTAGGACGAGCGCCTAGCCAAAGGGGCGGCTACCAGTCCTATGAAGCGGAACGTCTTTTGGAGTATTCTATAAAGGCTATGCCATTAGGATTATAAAGGGCTACGCTTAGGACTATAGATATCTTTCTGAGGGATTTTGTTGTAAAGGACTATGCCTTAGTATCAAGAAGGCTATGCCTTCCTAGGACAAGACTTCCCTTGGAGTTATGTAAAGGCTTTAGGCCTCCTACTCTAGCTTAGTATAGGTACACTATTATGCTGATGTAAGCGCTTAGCCATACCACCGTGATGTGAGCGCTAAATCTGCGTGCACTCTATATCATTAAGGGGCCCGCCTCACATTGTCAATGATCATAGAAAAATAATCCAAGATCCCAAGTATTGTAAGCCTTATCGTGTGAAATCTAGCAATAAGAATCCTCGCGGAGCAGGCAGGTGGAAGTTTCTCCATATCTTCTCCTTATTTCTTGTTGCTACTTCCTTTCTTGAAAAGAGCTTCCGAGACCTCGAACACTTGGGCGAGCATCGCCGGCGTTAGGAAGGTCGATTTCATGATATCAGAGCTAGCTAAAGATATGGCGGAGTAGAACCCCCAAGAGGTCAAGGTGCCAAGAGTGCGAGGTAAGGGTCGTACTTACCCAAATCCTGATTTTCACTACTATGTTAAGATGTTGTGTTAAGAATTCATAAGTGCTATCTTTTTCCTTTGTGGTAATTTGCGGATTAGAATTAAGCATGATTTTTACTGACTGGATGAAGAGCTTTGTGTAAGGAAAAAGGACAGGTCCTAACTTGGCAGTGAAGGCGAGTGGCCGTGAGTAAGTCCAAGGGCACACCTGTATGATCCTGAAGCATTGCTTTAATCTAGTAAGGAATTGTCATGTTTAACCTAATACTGGAATTTATCCTTGGGGAATTGTAGTAACTGTGAACTTTTTAGCCCATATATCTGAAGCATGGGAAAAATCCATTCAGGAGGGGTATGAATGTTCCCGAACCTCTAGCCTTGAGTATCTTGACCTTGCTTTAGTAACAAAAGTTTCCACCAATCAACTAGCTCACAATTTGTCTGTTATTTACGACAAAACCTGTATTGCATCAAGAGTTAACTTAAAGAATTTAAAACAACTCTTTGAACTACATCAAGCTTGCACACAAGAGATCTCGAGGCTCGAGATTTCTCTGAAGACGTTAACAACTGCAGTCCTAGACAGCAGGCCCCTTTCAAAACAAGAGGCCCGAGGACTCGTACTTGAGGCATTCAGGCAACAACCCCAGCTATGAGAACCAGGAGACAGCCTTGAACGGCTGGACAAGCCTCTCCAACAGCACGAGAGGCGCACGCGAAGGCATCAGGAGGCACGAGGCAAACTAAGGGTCTTTCGGGATCCTTACCAGATACTAGCTGAGGAAGTGCAAAAGCTTGGAGGCGATGGCCCCAGGAACCAACACCCAGTTGGTTTACAAAGGGCTACCTATCCCAGCCCCATCTCCGATGTGCGAAGATCAGATTCGGGGATACCGGAGGAGCCACAGGCACCTTCATACGGCTCAACAAACAACCAGGAGAATGGGTAGACTCCTGATGGGGAGAAACACCCCGCAAGACACACTAGAGCAGCAGATCGATCCTCAGGTACAATTAAAACTATCACTGCAGGAGAGAGCTGCCATAGTTCCAGCAGAGGTTCTGTACCACTCCCAGAGGGACGACGTGCACCATCGGGTGTACACACACAGATCGGAGGAGGCAATCCTCTGTGTCGACAATGACCAGGTAGACCTCCCATTCATACAGGAGGAAAGCTACCATCAACTACGGCAAAGCGGGATGCAGTACATACACCTCGGTGTGCTGCAACTTCGACTCCAGATCCTACATCGACAGGAGGTTGGTACCATGGCTCTGATCGTCTTCCGCGACAACCGGTGGGAAGGAAACAAAGCACTACTGGCCACGATGGAGGTGGACCTAGCAAAAGGCAGTCAACTGGTATACGTTATACCAAACGTCATGATGACTGTCAAGGACTTCTACAAGCACGTACAAGTCTCTCTCCTAACTAAGGGATACGAGAACTGGCAAAGTGGTGAGTCCAATTTATTAATCACTAGAGGCATGGTAGGAAGGCTCTCGAATACCCCAAACGTAGGCTTTGCCTACAAAATCCAAGGAGTCGTCGACTACCTAGCAAGCCACGGAGTACACGCCCTCCCAGGACGTAGGTACTCAGCAGAGGCACTGCAAGGGAGCAGTTGGACTGTCCGGCCAACGAAGCTCTCCGCACTAACTCAACCTGAGGAGGTTATGAGCAGGAGCCTCCTTGATGGGAGCATCTCTCTGCGGTTCGGA
>RXID01012361.1:51195-75474 GCA_005019695.1 Trichopus zeylanicus subsp. travancoricus
TGTTTCCTTCCCACCGGTTGTCACGAAAGACGACCAGGGCCATTGTACCAACCTCCTGTCGGTGTAGGATCTGGAGTCGAAGTTGCAGCACACCGAGGTGTATGTATTGCATCCCGCTTTGCCGTAGTTGATGGTAGCTTTCCTCCTGTATGAATGGGAGGTCTACCTGGTCATTGTCGACACAGAGGATTGCCTCCTCCGATCTATGTGTGTACACCCGATGGTGCACGTCGTCCCTCCAGGAGTGGTACAGAACCTCCGCTGGAACTATGGCCGCTCTCTCCTGCATTGATAGTTTTAATTATACCTGAGGATCGATCTGCTGCTCTAGTGTGTCTTGCTGGGTGCTTCTCCCCATCAGGAGTCTACCCATTCTCCTGGTTGTTTGTTGAGCCGTATGAAGGTGCCTGTGGCTCCTCCGGTATCCCCGAATCTGATCTTCGCACATCGGAGATGGTGCTGGGATAGGTAGCCTTTGTAAACTAACTGGGTGTTGGTTCCTGGGGCCATCGCCTCCAAGCTTTTGCACTTCCTCAGCTAGTATCTGGTAAGGATCCCGAAAGACCCTTAGTTTGCCTCGTGCCTCCCGAGGCCTTGGCGTGCGTTTCTCGTGCTGTTGGAGAAGCTTGTCCAGCCGTTCAAGGCTGTCGCCTGGTTTTCTTTGCTGGGGTTGTTGCCTGAACGCCTCGAGTACGAGTCCTCGGGCCTCTTGTTTTGAAAGGGGCCTGCTGTCTAGGACTGCAGTTGTTAAAGTCTTCAGAGAACTCTCGAGCCTCGAGATCTCTTGTGTGCAAGCTTGATGCAGTTCAAAGAGTTGTTTTAAATTCTTTAAGTTAACTCTTGATGCAATACAAGTTTTGTCGTAAATAACAGACAAGTTATGAGCTAGTTGATTGGTGGAAACCTTTGTTACTAAAGCAAGGTCAAGATACTCAAGGCTAGAGGTTCGGGAACGTTCATACCCCTCCTGAATGGATTTTTCCCATGCTTCAGACATATGGGCTAAAAGTTCACAGTTACCATAATTTCCCAAGGATAATTCCCGTATTAGGTTAAACATGGCAATTCCTTACTGGATTAAAACAATGCTTCAGGATCATACAGGTGTGCCCTTGGGCTTACTCACGGCCACTCGCCTTCACTGCCAAGTTAGGACCAGTCCTTTTTCCTTACACACAGCTCTTCACCCAGTCAGTAAAAACCATGCTTAATTCTAATCCGCAAATTACCACAAAGGAAAAGATAGCACTTATGAAATCTTAACACAACATCTTAACACAGTAGTGAAAATTAGGATTTGGGTAAGTACGACCCTTACCTCGCACTCTTGGCACCTTGACCTCTTGGGGGTTCTACTCCGCCATATCTTTAGCTAGCTCTGATACCATGAAATCGACCTTCCTAACGCCGGCGATGCTCGCCGAAGTTCCGAGGTCGCGGAAGCTCTGTTTCAAGGAGGAAAGTAGCAACAAGAAATAAGGAGAAGATATGGAGAAACTCTCGGATTCTTATTGCTAAATTCACACAATACTTGGATTTCTAAGATTTCTGCGATGTTCATTTACAATGGAGGCGTGCCCCTTATATAGAGGGCACGGTGATGTAAGCGCTCACATCAGCTGGTGGTATGAGCTAAGCGCTTACATCAGCATAATAGTTACCTATACTAGAGTAGGCCTATAGCCTTTACATAAGACTCCAAGGGAAGTCTTGTCCTAGGCGTAGCCTTTATCTCCTAAGGCGTAGCCTTTACAGAAGACTCCAAAAGATATCTTATCCTAAGGCGTAGCCTTTATATCCTAAGGCATAGCCTTTACAGAAGACTCCAAAAGACGTCGCTGTCATAGGCTGGTAGCTCGTCCTTTGGCTAGGCTCGTCCTCTTGCTAGGCTTTGACTTCTTATTTCGCAGCTCTCGCTACTACTATACTGTACAACAGGATTCTACTTTCCTGTATTAGCTTCTATACTTCCCGGAAGTATAGAAGCTAATACAGGAAAGTAGAATCCTGTTGTACAGTACGTAGCAGCTAGAGCTACGAAATAAAAAGTCAAAGCCTCGCCCGAGGACGAGCCTGCCAACGGACGAACGATACAGCATTAACTACGCGACGGTCTTTTGGAGTCTTCTGTAAAGGCTATGCCTCTAGGATATAAAGGCTCGCCTTAGGATAGATCTTGTTTGGAGTCTTCTGTAAAGGCTACGCCTTAGGATATAAAGGCTACGCCTAGGACGAGACTTCCCTTGGAGTCTTATGTAAAGGTTATAGGCCTACTCTAGTATAGGTAACTATTATGCTGATGTAAGCGCTTAGCTAATACCACCAGCTGATGTGAGCGCTTACATCACCGTGCCCTCTATATAAGGGGCACGCCTCCATTGTAAATAATCATCGAAAAATTATCCAAGTATCCCAGTATTGTAAGCAATCGTGCGAATTTAGCAATAAGAATCCGAGAGTTTCTCCATATCTTCTCCTTATTTCTTGTTGCTACTTTCCTCCTTGAAAAAGAGCTTCCGCGACCTCGGAACTTCGGCGAGCATCGCCGGCGTTAGGAAGGTCGATTTCATGGTATCAGAGCTAGCTAACGATATGGCGGAGTAGAACCCCCAAGAGGTCAAGGTGCCAAGAGTGCGAGGTAAGGGTCGTACTTACCCAAATCCTGATTTTCACTACTGTGTTAAGATGTTGTGTTAAGAATTCATAAGTGCTATCTTTTCCTTTGTGGTAATTTGCGACTTAGAATTAAGCATGGTTTTTACTGACAGGGTGAAGAGCTTTGTGTAAGGAAAAAGGACAGGTCCTAACTTGGCAGTGAAGGCGAGTGGCCGTGAGTAAGCCCAAGGGCACACCTGTATGATCCTGAAGCATTGTTTTAATCCAGTAAGGAATTGCCATGTTTAACCTAATACGGGAATTTATCCTTGGGAAATTATGGTAACTGTGAACTTTTTAGCCCATATGTCTGAAGCATGGGAAAAATCCATTCAGGAGGGGTATGAACGTTCCCGAACCTCTAGCCTTGAGTATCTTGACCTTGCTTTAGTAACAAAAGTTTCCACCAATCAATTAGCTCATAACTTGTCTGTTATTTTGTACAAAACCTGTATTGCATCAGAAGAACTTAAGAAAACTTTTCGAACTGCATCAAGCTTGCACACAGGAGATCTCGAGGCTCGAGATTTCTCTGAGGACTTTAACAACTGCAGTCCTAGACAGCAGGCCCCCCCCCCTTTCAAAACAGGAGGCCCGAGAACTAGTACTTGAAGGCTGATGGCTGACTACCTACCTACCCCACGGGAAGACTACTACAATTGGTGTTATCAGGACCAGCAAAGCTACCAACAATCCTATGAGTACGAGGCTCCAGAGGAGGAGTACTTCACCAGAGGAGACAATTACCCTCTAACCTCTTCTTATTACAGGCCTTTTTACAACACCAACTATGTGGAGATCCCTTTTAATGCGCAGTATCTACAAGAACTGCAAGAAGCAGAACGCAAAAAGAACCGTCACTCCTCTTTATCAACCCAAAGTCTGCACAGCTCCCTCGACCCACCTGAGCAGGAGAGAGCAGTTTGTGTTCTTGGAGAACCAGAAGGAGGGTATCGCCCTCAGGTAACGCTGCCTTACTTCCAAGGAAAATGTTCTCATTCTTGGCAGCATAACGACTTCGTGCAGCCGCGAGAAAAAAAGTGCGTGTGCTGCAAGATCCAAACAATGCAGCGGGCAAGGATTCATTGCCCCAAATGCAAGGTTACTGCCTGTAACCTATGTGGACCCTATTACTTTAAAACAGCGGTCCCAGTTACACCAGCTCCACCCGAACCATTCCCTAACCAGAGGCTGATGCAAGGAAGGTGTGAAGGGAAAATTGAACTGCTGGAGAAGGAGGTGGGCTACTACAAAGAAAGAGTCAAGGAATTAGAGCTAGGCGCAAGCCTGCAAAAAGACTCTGAGACGCTTAAAGAAAAGGAAGCAGAAGCAAGCGAGGAACTGGAGTGCACCAGTATCCTACTACAGGAAAGTGTCTGCAAGACAACAGCTGAAGGAGAGGCTCAACCAAAGCCCGAACCAACTGGATTGGGAAACGAAGATGATGAGAAAGAGCCTGATGAGGAGGAACCAGCCAGCATACCTTCTGAAAAGCATGAAAAAGAAGGTAACACTTGTCCCCCTCATAGTGCTACTATTGCAGCAGGCATCGAGGAAGAAGTACCGAAGATGGAGTACCCTGTCCTGCAAAAACTAGCCGAAAGGCTATATGAGAGGATGTACACAAGTACATTAACCTCGGTAACATCTCCGAACGGGCCATACATGCCCCCCACAGATGCTTCAATGGAACCAGGACCACCAGGTTACCGCCAGCGGCCAACACGACTCCAGCAATATCTAGAACAACAACGGAGTCTGGGCAGCAGAACCAAGGAAGTTTCCGAAGAGGCTTCCTCAATAAAATGTGGACCCTACCATCCGCACAGCAGAACAAAGGAGCCCTCTTGATAAAACCCGAACAGCTCGGGCTATGTGAGGAGACTTTTGCAAGAAGGGAAGAACCAAGCATGACCAACTCTGAAGAGGCAACAAACCCCCGTGGTATGCTAAATCAAATGACTACGCTCTTTATGCTAGAAATCGAAGACAAGCACCAAAGCTGCCCTCGCTACGAAAGGGAATCACTACAGCAACTCCACTGCGGGCAGTTCAAACAGACGATTAAAGAGCAACACGGCTACATCTCATGGTGCGAAGAGGAGATCACCCAGCTACAAGAAACGCCGCAAGATCCAAACACAGCAAATCTAAAGAAGGCCAGGAAAAAGAAGAAGAAGAATACTCTTACAACTGCTATGACGAATCGAGAACCTGGAGGACCAAGAAAGGACACAGAATCTGACATTCTAGAAGGGGCTGTGTTTAACCCCCTTCCAGATAAAGGAGGCATCCATGCCTTTGGCAAGAAGAAGGAATGGGATACCCTAGGGGAACCCAGTGGTAAGTTTGATTATTATGTCCGATACTCACCACCCCCATCATTCTACTTGCCTTTTCCCCAGGCCAGCGAAGCTACTGGCTGGAACTATGAGGAAGGATCAGCTAAGGGAAAGAAACCTGCCAACTCCTCAATAAACAATGAAGCAAATGCCCCGCAGGACAATACAGCAACGGAAGCTGAAATACTCTGTCTGAAGGAAGTCAGCCACGGAGAGGTCAAAGAGGCATATCACCTTCCACAAGAAGAGAAGGATCAATGCCAAGGGGAGAAGCAGAGGAAGAAGAAAGTGTTGCATTGCTTCAACTTAAATGAAGAAACCTACAATCTGGCTGATGAGGTAATGCTTTTCCCGAACACAAAGAATGAAGAGCCTTATGTCATAATTATCAAGAAGATTTTCCAAGACAAGGATGGAAGAATATGCTTTACTGGGCAATGGTTATATCGCCCGGAAGAAGCATGCCTGATTGATGGGAGGACAAGGAGATTCAGGGATACTAGGGAACTCTTTTATAGTTTCCACACTACTATACTCCCTATAGAATCTATCATGCACAAATGTGTGGTTCATTACATCCCACGAAACAAGCAGCTGCCACTCCGCACAACGCATCCTGGATTCATTGTGCAGGAAATTTATGACCACACTCAAAAGATTCTAAAGGACCTAGTGACAAATGACTATGACATGAAAAGGCAATGTGAAATTGGGCTCCTGATTGAAAGGACAACAGCACTACTGGATAAACACCCAGAAGCCTTCAGCAATCCGGCTAGCAGCTTGCAGAACACTCACAACACCAAGGTGAAGCAGCTACACTCCAACGCAACAGCAAGCGGAAGGATCAGCCGCACAGGAGAAGAAAACCGCCCACAAAGAGGCATATACTGCATGCACCAAACAATGCGAAAGGTGAAACTCCATTGCCCCAAATGCAAGCTTATGCAGGAGCAACGATACTATATTGCATGGTGCGAGGGAGAAATTGAGCGGCTGATGAAAGAAGTCGAAGGGAGAGCACAGGAGTTAGAAGCAGAACCAGCGGGGGAACAAAAACATACTAATGTTCTATTACCAGCAAGTGCAATAGACAGAGCAACCCAGCTCAACTCGGAACCAAGAATGGTAAACAACATGCTCTACAGTATGCTTATTGTACTTGAAATACCAAATCTTCCCAGGTTCCAAGTGCAAGCAATACTAGACACAGGAGCCACCACGTGCTGTATTGATGAAGCATCGGTACCACCTGAAGCACTGGCACCAACTAATTGCATCATACAAGTCAATGGAGTCAACTCTCAACAAATGACGAATAGGAGACTCAAGCAGGGAAAGATGTACATCGGAGGTAGCAGCTTCCAAATCCCCTGCACATACAGTTTCCACATAAAGCCAAAGACTGGAATCCAATTCATTATTGGATGCAACTTCTTGCGCACTATGCATGGGGGAGTACGTATACAAGGTAATACGGTTACCTTTCATACTCCCCCTGTGCAAGCGGAGAAGGCAACAGCTGTGGACAATCTGGAAGAAGCCCTAGTACCAGCAAACGGCACCCCACTGTACAATGCCACTGCCTCGTAGCAGACGGAGCGTGGTGGGAAGTATAGCTACCACTGACCCGTAGCAGGCGGAGCATGGTGGGAAGTATAGAAGCTAATACAGGAAAGTAGGTTCCTGTTGTACAGTACGTAGTAGCTATAGCGACGAAATAAGAAGTCAAAGCCTAGCAAGAGGACGAGCCTAGCCAAAGGACGAGCTACCAGCCTATGACAGCGACGTCTTTTGGAGTCTTCTGTAAAGGCTATGCCTTAGGATATAAAGGCTACGCCTTAGGATAAGATATCTTTTTGGAGTCCCTTGTGCTAGGCCGTCCTCTTGCTAGGCTGTCCTCTCTTGCATAGGCTCGTCCTTTGGCTAGGCTCGTCCTCTTGCTAGGCTTTTGACTTCTTATTTCGTAGCTCTAGCTGCTACTGTACGGTACAACAGGATTCTACTTTCCTGTATTAGCTACTATACTTCCCACCACGCTCCGCCTGCTACGGGACAGTGGTAGCTATACTTCCCACCACGCTCCGTCTGCTACGAGACAGTGGTGGGGATTGCCTGCTTCTCCTTGACTCGCGCTCTCTTGTTGATGAACCATTTGTGGATGTTGGCTTCAGAGATTGGTCCATGTAGTCTTAGCGCCCAAGTCAGGTCCTCTGTTTGCTTCTTTCTAGGGGGCCTGTCACTTTGACGGAAGAGGCTGTTGAGCATCCGCAGCTGCGTTGGTGTTGGTGCCCACCGTCGTCTGGCTGTGGGTTCTGTGTTGCATGCCTTTGGCCATTTGAGTTGTATGGAGCCTGTCTGATGCTCCCTTGTTTTCTTGATAAGCAGCTTAATTTTAGATTATTGCTCCTTGTCATAGTCTGCATATGCTATGTCCTTGAGAATTCGGTTGGTGTGGTCGTAGAGTTCTTGTATGATGAATCCCGGGTACTCTGTACGCCTTGGTACTTGCTCACCCTGCGGGATGTAGTGAACCACACAGTTGTGCATGACGCTCTCTGCAGGGACTACCTCAGTATGGAAACTATAGAAAAGTTTCCTTGCATCCATGGATTCTCTTGGCCTCCCATCTTCTGTGAGTGCTTCTTTTGGGCGGTACAGCCATTGTCCTATGCGAGACACCTGTCCTCCTATGTCTTGGAAAATCCCCTTGATGATAATTACATAGGGATTGGCATATATCGATTCGGGCGCCAGTAGTACCTCATCATGAAGATGGTTGGTTTTTCCATCTAGCCTGAATTCGAGGTAGTGTAGTTTCTCCTCTGGGCCCCGTCCGGAGGTTAGGACTGCTTCTCCTACGGGCTTTGCTGGGTACTCCTCTTGTGCCAGGGGAGAAGTACTTGTTGTTGGGGTAATGGAGCTTTGCCCGTTGGTATGCCTAGTGCACCCTTCCTTCTGTGGTTGGCATCCTTCTTCGAGTTCCTGCAGAACACATATGACTTCATTTTGGAGGGAGTTGTGGAGGTCCTAAGGATCCTCTCCTTCTGAGATGCTGTATATTGTATCACTCTGGTCCTCTCCTTCCTGCATAGATATTAAGTCATAATTATCTGGAACATTTAGTTGCTCAAAGATAGCAACCATCTTTACGTTCTTTCTGTCATTAGATGCCTCCTCATCTCTTGGGAGGTAGCAGAATCTTCTTGGCATTACTGGCGGCTTGTAGCTTCCGAACCGCAGAGAGATGCTCCCATCAAGGATGCTCCTGCTCATGACCTCCTCAGGTTGAGTTGGTGCGGAGAGCTTCATTGGCCGGACAGTCCAGCTGCGCCCTTGTAGCGCCTCTGTTGAGTATCTACGTCCTGGGAGGGCGTGTACTCCGTGGCTTGCTAGGTAGTCGACGAATCGTTGAATTTCGTAGGCAAAGCCTACGTTTGGGGTATTCGAGAGCCTTCCTACCATGCCTCTAGTGATTAATAAATTGGACTCACCACTTTGCCAGTTCTCGTATCTCTTAGTTAGGATAGAGACTTGTATGTGCATGTAGAAGTCCTTGACAGTCATCATGACGTATACCAGCTGACTGCCTTTTGCTAGGTCCACCTCCATCGTGACCAGTAGTGCTTTGTTTCCTTTGTTCTGCTGTGCGGACGGTAGGGTCCATATTTCATTGCTGAAGCTTCTTTGGAAACTTCCCTGGTTCTGCTGCCCAGACTCCGTTGTTGTTCTGGATATTGCTGGAGTCGTGTTGGCCGCTGGTGGGTAACCTGGGGGTCCTGGTTCCATTGAAGCATCTGTGGGGGGCATGTACGGCCTGCTCGAAGATGTTGCCGAGGTTAGTGTACTTATGTACAACCTCTCAGATAGCCTTTCGGCTAGTTTTCGCAGGGCAGGGTACTCCATCCCCGGTACTTCCTCTTCGATGCCTGCTGCAATAGTAGCACTATGAGGGGGACAAGTGTTACCTTCTTCCTCATGCCTTTCAGAAGGTATGCTGGCTGGTTCTTCCTCATCAGGCTCTTTCTCGTTATCTTCGTCTCCCCATCCAGTTGGTTCGGGCTTTGGTTGAGCCTATCCTTCAGCTGTTATTTTATAGACACTTTCCTGTAGTAGGATACTGGTGCACTCCAGTTCCTCGCTTGCTTCTTTCTTTTCTTTAAACTTCTCAGAGTCTTTTTGCAGGCTTGCGCCTAGCTCTAATTCCTTGACTCTTTCTTTGTAGTAGCCCACCTCCTTCTCCAGTCGTTCAATTTCCCCTTCACACCTTTCTTGCATCAGCCTCTGGTTAGGGAATGGTTCTGGTGGAGCTGGTGTAACTGGGACCGCTGTTTTAAAGTAATAGGGTCCACATAGGTTACAGGCAGTAACCTTGCATTTGGGGCAATGAATCCTTGCCCGCTGCATTGTTTGGATCTTGCAACACACGCACTTTTCTTCTTGTGGCTGTACGAAGTCATTATGCTGCCAAGAATGAGAACATTTTCCTTGGAAGTAAGGCAGCGTTACCTGAGGGCGATACCCTCCTTCTCGTTCTCCCAGAACACAAACTGCTTTCTCCTGCTCAGGTGGTTCGAGGGAGCTGTGCAGACTTTGGGTTGATAAAGAGGAGTGACGGTTCTTTTTGCGTTCTGCTTCTTGCAGTTCTTGTAGATACTGCGCATTAAAAGGGATCTCCACATAGTTGGTGTTGTGAAAAGGCCTGTAATAAGAAGAGGTTAGAGGGTAATTGTCTCCTCTGGTGAAGTACTCCTCCTCTGGAGCCTCGTACTCATAGGATTGTTGGTAGCTTTGCTGGTCCTGATAACACCAATTGTAGTAGTCTTCCCCTGGGGTAGGCAGGTAGTCAGCCATCAGCCTTCAAGCTTTTGTACTTCCTCAGCAAGTATCTGGTAAGGATCCCGAAAGACCCTTAGTTTGCCTCGTGCCTCCTGAGGCCTTCGTGTGTGCCTCTCGTGCTGTTGGAGAAGCTTGTCCAGCCGTTCAAGGCTGTCGCCTGGTTCTCTTTGCTGGGGTTGTTGCCTGAACGCCTCAAGTACGAGTCCTCGGGCCTCTTGTTTTGAAAGGGGCCTGCTGTCTAGGACTGCAGTTGTTAAAGTCTTCAGAGAAATCTCGAGCCTCGAGATCTCTTGTGTGCAAGCTTGATGCAGTTCAAAGAGTTGTTTTAAATTCTTTAAGTTAACTCTTGATGCAATACAGGTTTTGTCGTAAATCACAGACAAGTTATGAGCTAGTTGATTGGTGGAAACTTTTGTTACTAAAGCAAGGTCAAGATACTCAAGGCTAGAGGTTCGGGAACGTTCATACCCCTCCTGAATGGATTTTTCCCATGCTTCAGACATATGGGCTAAAAGTTCACAGTTACCATAATTTCCCAAGGATAAATTCCCGTATTAGGTTAAACATGGCAATTCCTTACTGGATTAAAACAATGCTTCAGGATCATACAGGTGTGCCCTTGGGCTTACTCACGGCCACTCGCCTTCACTGCCAAGTTAGGACCTGTCCTTTTTCCTTACACACAGCTCTTCACCCAGTCAGTAAAAACCATGCTTAATTCTAATCCGCAAATTACCACAAAGGAAAAGATAGCACTTATGAAATCTTAACACAACATCTTAACACAGTAGTGAAAATCAGGATTTGGGTAAGTACGACCCTTACCTCGCACTCTTGGCACCTTGACCTCTTGGGGGTTCTACTCCGCCATATCTTTAGCTAGCTCTGATACCATGAAATCGACCTTCCTAACGCCGGCGATGCTCGCCGAATCGTTCGAGGTCGCGGAAGCTCTTTTCAAGGAGGAAAGTAGCAACAAGAAATAAGGAGAAGATATGGAAAACCTCTCGGATTCTTATTGCTAAATTCACACGATTGCTTACAATACTTGGATACTTGGATTATTTTTCGATGTTCATTTACAATGGAGGCGTGCCACTTATATAGAGGGCACGGTGATGTAAGCGCTCACATCAGCTGGTGGTATGAGCTAAGCGCTTACATCAGCATAATAGTTACCTATAGCCTATAGCCTTTACATAAGACTCCAAGGGAAGTCTTGTCCTAGGCATAGCCCTCTTATCCTAAAGCAAGGTCAAGATACTCAAGGCTAGAGGTTCGGGAACGTTCATACCCCTCCTGAATGGATTTTTCCCATGCTTCAGACATATGGGCTAAAAAGTTCACAGTTACTACAATTTCCAAAGGATAAATTCCAGTATTAGGTTAAACATGGCAATTCCTTACTGGATTAAAGCAACGCTTCAGGATCATACAGGTGTGCCCTTGGGCTTACTCACGGCCACTCGCCTTTACTGCCAAGTTAGGACCTGTCCTTTTTCCTTACACAAAGCTCTTCATCCAGTCAGTAAAAACCATGCTTAATTCTAATCCAAAAATTACCACAAAGGAAAAGATAGCACTTATGAATTCTTAACACAAAATCTGAACACAGTAGTGTAAATCAGGATTTGGGTAATTACGACCCTTACCTCGCACTCTTGGCACCTTGACCTCTTGGGGGTTCTACTCTGCCATATCTTTAGCTAGGTCTGATACCATGAAATCGACCTTCCTAACGCCGGCGATGCTCGTCGAAGTTTTTGAGGTCTCGGAAGCTCTTTTCAAGAACGAAAGTAGCAACAAGAAATACGGAGAAGATATGGAGAAACTCTCGGATTCTTATTGCTAAATTCACACGATGCTTACAATATTTGGATACTTGGATGTTTTTCGATTTCTAAGATGATCATTTACAATGGAGGCGTGCCCCTTATATAGAGGGCACGATGATGTAAGCGCTCACATCAGCTGGTGGTATGAGCTAAGCGCTTACATCAGCATAATAGTTACCTATGCTAGGGTAGGCCTATAGCCTTTACATAAGACTCCAAGGGAAGTCTTGTCCTAGGCATAGCCCTCTTATCCTAAGGCGTAGCCTTTACAAAAGACTCCAAAAGAGATCTTATCCTAAGGCGTAGCCTTTATATCCTAAGGCATAGCCTTTACAGAAGACTCCAAAAGACGTCGCTGTCATAGGCTGGTAGCTCGTCCTTTGGCTAGGTTCGTCCTCTTGCTTAGGCTTTGACTTCTTATTGCATAGCTATAGCTGCTACGTACTGTACAACAGGATTCTTACTTTCCTGTATTAGTACTATACTTTCCCACACGCTCCGCTGCTACGGACCGTGGTAGCTATATTCTGGAAGTATAGTATCTTAATACAGAAAGTTCTAGTTCGTATGTAATTTAGGCCTCCATGTTGTACAGTACAGTAGGCAAGCTTGCGAAGATACGAACAAATACAGAATAAGACGTCGCAAAGGCTATGCAAGAGGACGAGCCCTAGCCAAAGGATCGAACGCTACCATGCTATGACAGCGACGTCTTTTGGAGTTTCTGTAGAGGCTCTGCCTTAGGATATAAAGGTACGGGCTTAGCGCTAGATCTCCTTTGGAGTCTTTTTAAAGGCTATGCCTTATTAGGATATAAAGGCTACGCCTAGGACAAGACTTCCCTTGGAGTCTTATGTAAAGGCTATAGGCCTACTCTAGTATAGGTAACTATTATGCTGATGTAAGCGCTTAGCTCATACCACCAGCTGATGTGAGCGCTTCCATCACCGTGCCCTCTATATAAGGGGCACGCCTCCATTGTAAATGATCATCGAAAAATAATCGCAGAAATCTTAGAAATCCAAGTGTTGTGTGAATTTAGCAATAAGAATCCGAGAGTTTCTCCATATCTTCTCCTTATTTCTTGTTGCTACTTCCTCCTTGAAAAAGAGCTTCCGCGACCTCGGAACTTCGGCGAGCATCGCCGGCGTTAGGAAGGTCGATTTCATGGTATCAGAGCTAGCTAAAGATATGGCGGAGTAGAACCCTCAAGAGGTCAAGGTGCCAAGAGTGCGAGGTAAGGGTCGTAATTACCCAAATCCTGATTTAAACTACTGTGTTCAGATTTTGTGTTAAGAATTCATAAGTGCTATCTTTTCCTTTGTGGTATTTGCGGATTAGAATTAAGCATGGTTTTTACTGACTGGATGAAGAGCTTTGTGTAAGGAAAAAGGACAGGTCCTAACTTGGCAGTGAAGGCGAGTGGCCGTGAGTAAGCCCAAGGGCACACCTGTATGATCCTGAAGCATTGCTTTAATCTAGTAAGGAATTGCCATGTTTAACCTAATACTGGAATTTATCCTTGGGAAATTATGGTAACTGTGAACTTTTAGCCCATATGTCTGAAGCATGGGAAAAATCCATTCAGGAGGGGTATGAACGTTCCCGAACCTCTAGCCTTGAGTATCTTGACCTTGCTTTAGTAACAAAAGTTTCCACCAATCAACTAGCTCATAACTTGTCTGTGATTTACGACAAAACCTGTATTGCATCAAGAGTTAACTTAAAGAATTTAAAACAACTCTTTGAACTACATCAAGCTTGCACACAAGAGATCTCGAGGCTCGAGATTTCTCTGAAGACTTTAACAACTGCAGTCCTAGACAGCAGGCCCCTTTCAAAACAAGAGGCCCGAGGACTCGTACTCGAGGCGTTCAGGCAACAACCCCAGCAAAGAGAACCAGGCGACAGCCTTGAACGGCTGGACAAGCTTCTCCAACAGCACGAGAGGCGCACGCAAAGGCCTCAGGAGGCACGAGGCAAACTAAGGGTCTTTCGGGATCCTTACCAAATACTAGCTGAGGAAGTGCAAAAGCTTGGAGGCGATGGCCCCAGGAACCAACACCCAGTTGGTTTACAAAGGGCTACCTATCCCAGCACCATCTCCGATGTGCGAAGATCAGATTCGGGGATACCGGAGGAGCCAAAGGCACCTTCATACGGCACAACAAACAACCAGGAGAATGGGTAGACTCCTGATGGGGAGAAACACCCCGCAAGACACACTAGAGCAGCAGATCGATCCTCAGGTACAATTAAAACTATCAATGCAGGAGAGAGCTGCCATAGTTCCAGCGGAGGTTCTGTACCACTCCCGGAAGGACGATGTGCACCATCGGGTGTACACACATAGATCGGAGGAGGCAATCCTCTGTGTCGACAATGACCAAGTAGACCTCCCATTCATACAGGAGGCAAGCTACCATCAACTACGGCAAAGCGGGATGCAGTACATACACCTCGGTGTGCTGCAACTTCGACTCCAGATCCTACACCGACAGGAGGTTGGTACAATGGCTCTGGTCGTCTTCCGTGACAACCGGTGGGAAGGAAACAAAGCACTACTGGCCACGATGGAGGTGGACCTAGCAAAAGGCAGTCAACTGGTATACGTTATACCAAACGTCATGATGACTGTCAAGGACTGCTACAAGCACGTACAAGTCTCTATCCTAACTAAGGGATACGAGAACTGGCAAAGTGGTGAGTCCAATTTATTAATCACTAGAGGCATGGTAGGAAGGCTCTCGAATACCCCAAACGTAGGCTTTGCCTACGAAATTCAAGGAGTCGTCGACTACCTAGCAAGCCACGGAGTACACGCCCTCCCAGGACGAAGGTACTCAGCAGAGGCGCTGCAAGGACGCAGCTGGACTGTCCGGCCAACGAAGCTCTCCGCACCGACTCAACCTGAGGAGGTCATGAGCAGGAGCCTCCTTGATGGGAGCATCTCTCTGCGGTTCGGAAGCTACAAGCCGGCAGAAATGCCAAGAAGATCCTGCTACCTCCCAAGAGATGAGGAGGCATTCAATGACGAAGAGGAGCTCAGAACTCCTCATATAATTGCTGTCCTGCTGAAGGAAGATGAAGAAGATGAAGAGGAAAGTGACGACGAAAGTTACTTTCATCAGCTCTGCAAAGAGGGGTTCCCTGAAGGAGAAGGAGAGATGGAATATCCAATCAGAGCCCCAAAGTGGGATGTATATCCCGACGAGGACGAAGATCCTCCTGAAGGCAGAAGGGACGTGCTTTCCCAACAACCAGATGAAGTCTGGGACACACTAGGGGAGCCTAGTGGGAGGTACGACTACTATGTCAAATATACTCCCCCGGAGTATATCTACTATGGCCCCCCCGAACCAACTGGATGGGGAGACATAGATGACAAGAAAGAGCCTGATGAGGAGGAACCAGCCAGCATACTTTCTGAAAAGCATGAGGAAGAAGGTAACGCTTGTCCCCCTCATAGTGCTAATGTTATTGCAGCAGGCATTGAAGAGGAAGTACCGGAGATGGAGTACCCTGCCCTGCGGAAACTAGCCCAAAGGCTATCTGAGAGGTTGTACACAAGTACACTAACCTCGGCAACATCTCCGAGCGGGCCGTACATGCCACCCACAGATGCTTCAATGGAACCAGGACCCCCAGGTTACCCACCAGCGGCCAACACGACTCCAACAATATCCAGAATAACAACGGAGTCTGGGCAGCGGAACCAAGGAAGTTTCCAAAGAGGCTTCAACAATGAAAGGTGGACCCTACCGTCCGCACAGCAGAACGAAGGAGCCCTCTTGATAATACCCGAACAGCTCGGGCTATTTGAGGAAACATTTGCAAGATGGGAAACCATCACGAGGAACCATGTTGCCGCGCAAGGATTCACTGATGCGCGAGACAAGATTGAATACATGGAAAACCTCCTAGGGGAAACAGCCAGGCTTGCATGGGTACAATGGCGTATGCTATATGGCGAAGAATACCAAGCCATTATTGCAGCCGGAGGAGGAAGGGATGGCACTCAAAACATCCTTTCCCAGATGAGAAGGGTCTTCTCATTGGAGGATCCAGCCCAAGGTTCAACCTTGGCTCAAGACACGGCATACCGGGACTTGGAAAGACTTTCATGTACAAACATGAAAGATATCCTTTTATACATGAATGACTACCTCAGGTTAGCTACCAAAACTGGAAGGTTGTTTATAGGAACGGAGCTATCTGAGAAGTTCTGGTTAAAAATGCCGGGAGACATTGGCCGAAGAATGAAGGCGGCCTTCGATCAGAGGTATCCTGGAGTAAACATCGGGGTAATACCCAGGATACTATTCGCCTACAAATACCTGGAGGAGGAATGCAAAGACGCCGCATTCAAAAGATCCCTCAAGGATCTTTCCTTCTGCAGCAAGATCCCGATCCCAGGCTACTACACCACAGAAAAGAAGTACGGGGTCAGAAAGGCGAAGACATACAAAGGAAAGCCGCACGACACCCACGTGCGCATTGAGAGAAGGAAGCACCTTGTGCGCAACAGACGCTGCAAGTGCTACCTCTGCGGAGACATGGGGCATTTCGCCAGAGAATGCCCTAATGACAGAAAGAACGTAAAACGGGTTGCCATCTTCGAGCAACTAGATGTTCCAGAAAACTATGACTTAATATCTGTGCAGGAAGGAGAGGACCAGAGTGATGCGATATACAGCATCTCAGAAGGGGAGGATCCTCAGAACCTCCACAACTCCCTCCGCCCACTCATACAACATGAAGTCATATATGTCCTACAGGAACTCGAGGAAGGATGCCAACCGCAAAAGGAAGGGTGCACTAAGCATACCAACGGGCAAAGCTCCATTACCCCAACAACAAGTACTTCTCCCCTGGCACAAGAGGAGTACCCAGCAAAGCCCGTAGGAGCGGCGGTTCTAACCTCCGGAAGGGGCCCAGAGGAGAAACTACACTACCTCGCATTCAGCCTGGATGGCAAAACCTACCATCTTCATGACGAGGTACTACTGGCACCCGAATCGATATATGAAAACCCCTATGTAATTATTATCAAGGGGATTTTCCAAGACAAAGGAGGACAGGTGTCCCTCATAGGACAATGGCTGTACCGCCCAAAGGAAGCACTCACAGAAGAAGGGAGTCCAAGAGAATCCAGGGATACAAGGAAACTTTTCTATAGTTTCCATACTGAGGTAGTCCCTGCAGAGAGCGTCATGCACAACTGTGTGGTTCACTACATCCCACAGGGTGAGCAAGTACCAAGGCGTACCGAGTACCCGGGATTCATCATACAAGAACTCTACGACCACACCAACGGAATTCTCAAGGACATAGCATGTGCAGACTATGACAAGGAGCAGCAATCTGAAATCAAGCTGCTTATCAAGAAAACAAAGGAGCACCTGACAGGCTCCATGCAAAGCAGATGGCCAAAGGCATGCAACACAGAACCCACAGCCGGACGACGGTGGGCACCGACACCAACGCAACTGCGGATACTCAACAGCCTTTTCCGTCAAAGTGACAGGCCACCTAGAAAGCGACAAACACATGACCTGACTTGGGCGCTCAGACTACATGGACCAATCTCTGAAGCCAATACCCGCAAATGGTTCATGAACAAGAGAGCGCGCGACAAGCAGACGCCGACAATACCTACCACTGACCCGTAGCAGGCGGAGCGTGGTGGGAAGTATAGTAGCTAATACAGGAAAGTAGGCTCCTGTTGTACAGTACAGTAGCAGCTAGAGCTATGAAATAAGAAGTCAAAGCCTAGCAAGAGGACGAGCCTAGCCAAAGGACGAGCTACCAGCCTATGACAGCGACGTCTTTTGGAGTCTTCTGTAAAGGCTATGCCTTAGGATATAAAGGCTACGCCTTAGGATAAGATCTCTTTTGGAGTCTTTTGTAAAGGCTACGCCTTAGGATATAAAGGCTATGCCTCGGACAAGACTTCCCTTGGAGTCTTATGTAAAGGCTATAGGCCTACCCTAGCATAGGCTACTATTATGCTGATGTAAGCGCTTAGCTCATACCACCAGCTGATGTGAGCGCTTACATCACCGTGCCCTCTATATAAGGGGCACGCCTCCATTGTAAATGATCATCGAAAAATCATCGAAAAATCATCGAAGAAATCGAAAAATAATCGCAGAGAAGTTGCAATAAGAATCCGAGAGTTTCTCCATATCTTCTCCTTATTTCTTGTTGCTACTTCCTCCTTGAAAAAGAGCTTCCGCGACCTCGGAACTTCGGCGAGCATCGCCGGCGTTAGGAAGGTCGATTTCATGGTATCAGAGCTAGCTAAAGATATGGCAGAGTAGAACCCCCAAGAGGTCAAGGTGCCAAGAGTGCGAGGTAATGGTCGTACTTACCCAAATCCTGATTTTCACTACTGTGTTAAGATGTTGTGTTAAGATTTCATAAGTGCTATCTTTTCCTTTGTGGTAATTTGCGGATTAGAATTAAGCATGGTTTTTACTGACTGGGTGAAGAGCTTTGTGTAAGGAAAATGGACAGGTCCTAACTTGGCAGTGAAGGCGAGTGGCCGTGAGTAAGTCCAAGGGCACACCTGTATGATCCTGAAGCTTTGCTTTAATCTAGTAAGGAATTGTCATGTTTAACCTAATACTAGAATTTATCCTTGGGAAATTATAGTAACTGTGAACTTTTTAGCCCATATGTCTGAAGCATGGGAAAAATCCATTCAGGAGGGGTATGAACGTTCCCGAACCTCTAGACTTGAGTATCTTGACCTTGCTTTAGTAAGAAAAGTTTCCACCAATCAACTAGCTTAGAACTTGTCTGTTATTTACCACAAAACCTGTATTACATCAAGAGTTAACTTAAAGAACTTAAAACAACTCTTCGAACTGCATCAAGCTTGCACACAAGAGATCTCGAGGCTCGAGGTTTCTCTGAAGACTTTAACAACTGCAGTCCTAGACAGCAGGCCCCTTTCAAAACAAGAGGCCCGAGGACTCGTACTTGAGGCGTTCAGGCAACAACCCCAGCAAAGAGAACCAGGCGATAGCCTTGAACGGCTGGACAAGCTTCTCCAACAGCACGAGAGGCGCACACGAAGGCCTCAGGAGGAACGAGGCAAACTAAGGGTCTTTCGGGATCCTTACCAGATACTTGCTGAGGAAGTGCAAAAGCTTGAAGGCTGATGGCTTACTATCTGCCTACCCCACGGGACGACTACTACAATTGGTGTTATCAGGACCAGCAAAGCTACCAACAATCCTATGAGTACGAGGCTCCAGAGGAGGAGTACTTCACCAGAGGAGACAATTACCCTCTAACCTCTTCTTATTACAGGCCTTTTCACAACACCAACTATGTGGAGATCCCTTTTAATGCGCAGTATCTACAAGAACTGCAAGAAGCAGAACGCAAAAAGAACCGTCACACCTCTTTATCAACCCAAAGTCTGCACAGCTCCCTCGACCCACCTGAGCAGGAGAAAGCAGTTTGTGTTCTGGGAGAACGAGAAGGAGGGTATCGCCCTCAGGTAACGCTGCCTTACTTCCAAGGAAAATGTTCTCATTCTTGGCAGCATAATGGCTTCGTGCAGCCACGAGAAGAAAAGTGCGTGTGTTGCAAGATCCAAACAATGCAGCGGGCAAGGATTCATTGCCCCAAATGCAAGGTTACTGCCTGTAACCTATGTGCACCCTATTACTTTAAGACAGCGGTCCCAGTTACACCAGCTCCACCAGAACCGTTCCAGAGGCTAATGCAAGAAAGGTGTGAAGGGGAAATTGAACGGCTAGAGAAAGAGGTGGGCTACTACAAAGAAAGAGTCAAGGAATTGGAACTAGGCGCAAGCCTGCAAAAAGACTCTGAGAAGCTGAAAGAAAAGGAAGCAGAAGCAAGCAAGGAACTTGAGTGCACCAGTATCCTACTACGGGAAAATGTCTACAAGACAACAGCTGAAGGAGAGGCTCAACCAAAGCCCGAACCAACTGGATTGGGAAATGAAGATGATGAGAAAGAGCCTGATGAGGAGGAACCAACCAGCATACCTTCTGAAAAGCATGAAGAGGAAGGTAACACTTGTCCCCCTCATAGTGCCAATGTTATTGCAGCAGGCATCGAAGAGGAAGTACCGGAGATGGAGTACCCTGCCCTACGAAAACTAGCCAAAAGGCTATCTGAGAGGTTGTACAGAAGTACACTAACCTCGGCAACATCTCCGAGCGGGCCGTACATGCCCCCCACAGATGCTTCAATGGAATCAGGACCCCCAGGTTACCCACCAGCGGCCAACACGACTCCAGCAATATCCAAAACAACAACGGAGTCTGGGCAGCAGAACCAGGGAAGTTTCCGAAGAAGCTTCAGCAATGAAATATGGACCCTACCGTCCGCACAGCAGAACGAAGGAAACAAAGCACTACTGGTCACGATGGAGGTGGACCAAGCAAAAGGCAGTCAGCTGGTATACGTCATGATGACTGTCAAGGACTTCTACATGCACATACAAGTCTCTATCCTAACTAAGGTATACGAGAACTGGCAAAGTGGTGAGTCTAATTTATTAATCACTAGAGGCATGGTAGGAAGGCTCTCGAATACCCCAAACGTAGGCTTTGCCTACGAATTTCAAGGAGTCATCGACTACCTAGCAAGCCACGGAGTACACGCCCTCCCAGGATGTAGATACTCAGCAGAGGCACTACAAGGGTGCAGCTGGACTGTCCGGCCAATGAAGCTCTCCGCACCAACTCAACCTGAGGAGGTCATGAGCAGGAGCCTCCTTGATGGGAGCATCTCTCTGCGGTTCAGAAGCTACAAGCCGGCAGTAACGCCAAGAAGATTCTGCTACCCCCCAAGAGATGAGGAGGCATCTAATGACAGAAAGAACATAAAGATGGTTGCTATCTTCGAGCAACTAAATATTCCAGATAATTATGACTTAATATCTGTGCAGGAAGGAGAGGACCAGAGTGATACAATATACAGCATCTCAGAAGGGGAGGATCCTCAAAACCTCCATAACTCCCTCCGCCCACTCATACAAAATGAAGTCATATATGTTCTGCAGGAACTCGAAGAAGGATGCCAACCGCAAAAGGAAGGGTGCACTAGGCATAACAATGGGCAAAGCTCCATTACCCCAACAACAAGTACTTCTCCCCTAGCACAAGAGGAGTACCCAGCAAAGCCCGTAGGAAAGGCGGTCCTAACCTCCGGAAGGGGCCCAGAGGAGAAACTACACTACCTCGCATTCAGGCTAGATGGAAAAACCTACCATCTTCATGATGAGGTACTACTGGCGCCCGAATCAATATATGCCAATCCCTATGTAATTATCATCAAGGGGATTTTCCAAGACAAAGGAGGACAGATGTCCCTCATAGGACAATGGCTTTATCGCCCAAAAGAAGCACTCACAGAAGATGGGAGTCCAAGAGAATCCAGGGATACAAGGAAACTTTTCTCTAGTTTCCATACGGAGGTAGTCCCTGCAGAAAGCGTCATGCACAACTGTGTGGTTCACTACATCCCGCAGGGTGAGCAAGTACCAAGGCGTACAGAGTACCCGAGATTCATCATACAAGAACTCTACGACCACACCAACAGAATTCTCAAGGACATAGCATGTGCAGACTATGACAAGGAGCAGCAATCTGAAATTAAGCTGCTTATCAGGAAAACAAGGGAGCATCTGACAGGCTCCATGCAACTCAAATGGCCAAAGGCATGCAACACAGAACCCATAGCCGGACGACGGTGGGCACCGACACCAACGCAGCTGCGGATGCTCAACAGTCTCTTCCGTCAAAATGACAGGCCCCCTAGAAAGAAGCAAACACAGGACCCGACTTGGGCGCTAAGACTACATGGACCAATCTTTGAAGACAACATCCACAAATGGTTCATCAACAAGAGAGCGCGAGTCAAGGAGAAGCAGGCAATCCCTACCACTGTCTCGTAGCAGACGGAGCGTGGTGGGAAGTATAGCTACCACTGTCCCGTAGCAGGCGGAGCGTGGTGGGAAGTATAGTAGCTAATACAGGAAAGTAGAATCCTGTTGTACAGTACAGTAGCAGCTAGAGCTACGGAATAAAAAGTCAAAGCCTAGCAAGAGGACGAGCCTAGCCAAAGGACGAGCTACCAGCCTATGAAAGCGACGTCTTTTGGAGTCTTCTTTAAAGGCTATGCCTTAGGATATAAAGGCTACGCCATAGGATAAGATATCTTTTGGAGTCTTTTGTAAAGGCTACGCCTTAGGATATAAAGGCTACGCCTAGGACAAGACTTCCCTTGGAGTCTTATGTAAAGGCTATAGGCCTACCCTAGTATAGGTAACTATTATGCTGATGTAAGCGCTTAGCTCATAGCACCAGCTGATGTGAGCGTTTACATCACCGTGCCCTCTATATAAGGGGCACGCCTCCATTGTAAATGATCATCGAAGAAATCGCAGAAATCTTAGAAATCCAAGTGTTGTGTGAATTTAGCAATAAGAATCCGAGAGTTTCTCCATATCTTCTCCTTATTTCTTGTTGCTACTTTCCTTCTTGAAAAAGAGCTTCCGCGACCTCGGAACTTCGGCGAGCATCGCCGGCGTTAGGAAGGTCGATTTTTGAAATCGCCGAAGTTCCGAGGTCGCGGAAGCTCCTTTTCAAGAAAGAAAGTAGCAGCAAGAAATAAGGAGAAGATATGGAGAAACTCTCGGATTCTTATTGCAACTTCTCTGCGATTGTTTTTCGATTATTTTTCTAAGATTTCTGCGATGTTCATTTACAATGGAGGCGTGCCCCTTATATAGAGGGCACGGTGATGTAAGCGCTCACATCAGCTGCTGGTATGAGCTAAGCGCTTACATCAGCATAATAGTAGCCTATGCTAGGGTAGGCCTATAGCCTTTACATAAGACTCCAAGGGAAGTCTTGTCCTAGGCATAGCCTTTATATCCTAAGGCGTAGCCTTTACAAAAGACTCCAAAAGAGATCGTATCCTAAGGCGTAGCCTTTATATCCTAAGGCATAGCCTTTACAGAAGACTCCAAAAGACGTCGCTGTCATAGGCTGGTAGCTCGTCGTTTGGCTAGGCTCGTCCTCTTGCTAGGCTTTGACTTCTTATTTCGTAGCTATAGCTACTACATACTGTACAACAGGAACCTACTTTCCTGTATTAGCTACTATACTTCCCACCACGCTCCGCCTGCTACGGGTCAGTGGCTTTGTATAGTGGGCTGCCGTCTGCTTTGGCCAGTGACGTTTCCCACCACACTCCGTGTGCGGCTGAGAGAGGGAAAAGAGGTTGGTCCTGGAAATGGCGTCTTGGACTAGTCGGAGGGTATTCTGGAGCTGCTGGTCTATCTGGGCCATTGTAGGGTACCAGGTGGCCCAAAAGTGATCCTGGTAGCTGAGTCATTCGCACTCCCATAGTTTGCTGGTGTGGAGATTACACAGTTGCCGTAGTGCCGTGATTGCTGTTGCTGCTGCTGTACGGATATCCTGCTCATTTGCAGGGAACCCTGTAGTTGTAGTAGCATCTCGGCTAGGTCCTGCCACTCCTTGTGTGCTGGGGCTGCTTGGACTTCTTGAATTGCTGTGGCCACAAGCTCCAGAGTTTCGAGGTCTTCTTCTGCTGGCCATCCTGCACAGACCAGAGAAGAAAGTAATCGTGACAAGGAGTCAGCGAGCTGATTATCCTTGCCCTCGATGTGTTCGAAGTGTACCGGGATCCCTATCCCAGTAATATAGTCTGTAAAGGCGATCCCGCGTATCCTGGAAGGCTTGTGATTCGGAGACTTGTTGAAGAAGCTAATTATAGCTTGGCAGTCGGTCCGAATCGTTAGTTCCTTTCTATCCAAGTAGTAGATCTTTAGTGCTTCCAGTGAGTTCATTACCGCATAGATCTCCGCATCGATGGTGAATTTGATGGGGTTAAATTTCCCGCTTGCGTAAGCACACACATGTTCTGCGGATTTTGGATCATATTTCTGCGGCTTCCATTTGCAGATGCCCCCCCATCCTTCCATGCAGCCATCTGTTTCTAGAAGGATGTAGCTCTCTGTAGGGGGTACTTCCAAGTCCGGTAGTTGCTGGACTAATTTTTTAATCTGGCCCACTAGAGCACAATCCTGTTGGTTCATTTTCTTTTCTCCAGTTGGGCTGGTTTTTGCATACAGTGGGCTGAGGAGCCTTCCCAAGTTGGGAATGTAATTCCTGGCATAATTGAGGACGCCTAACCAGGAACGAAGCCCCTTCTTGGTCATGAGTGATTTATTTTTTACCTCCGTGATTTTCTTGATCACGTGAGGCTGCAGCCGGATCCTTTGGTTCCCGATGATGGCACCTAGGAACTCCACTTCTGTTACCGCTACCTTCATCTTTGTAGGACTCAGGACGAGCCCATGCTCCTCACAAATATCGAGCATGATGTTCAGGTGCTTAGCATGCTCTGCTTCTGTCTGTGAGAAAACAAGAATGTCGTCAATGTAGACAGCAATGCAGTTTTCTGTACCTTTGAAGCAATGGTCCATTTTTCGTTGGAATACGGCTGGGGCATTCTTCAGGCCGAACGGTATGACCAACCATTCGTATAGGCCAGAGGGGACCCAGAATGCGGTCCATTCAATAGAATCTGGG
>RXID01012363.1:0-36850 GCA_005019695.1 Trichopus zeylanicus subsp. travancoricus
GGTAGTAGCAGTGGTAGGTGTTGGAGTCATAGTAGTTGGAGTACTGGTAGTAGCAGTTGAAGAAGTACAAGGTTTAGTATTAGAAGAAGTAGTAGTAGTAGTAGTGTTAGTAGTAGTAATAGTAGGAGTGGTGGTAGGGGGAGTAGTAGTAGTAGCAGTAATTTTAGGAGTAGGAATAGTTGTAGGAGTTGAAGTAGGAGTTGGTGTAGGAGTAGGAGTAGTGGTAGGAGCAATAGTAGAAGTAGTAGTAGTGTTAGTTTTTGTAGTACTAGTACAAGTAGTTGTATGAGTAGTAGTAGTAAGAATTGTACTAGGAGAAGAAATAGTGGTAGTAGTGGTAATAGTAGTAGCAGTAGTAGTAGTAGTAGTAGTTATTGTTGTTGTTGTTATTATTGTTGTTGTTGCTGTTATAGTAGGAGAAGTCGTAGGAGCAGCAGCAGTAGTACGAACAGCAGTGGTAGTAGCAGAAGTTGTTGTAGTAGGAGAAGTAGTAGGAATAGCAGCAACAACAATAGTAGTTGTTGTTGTCATAGTAGTAGTTGTTGTTGTAGTACTGGTAGTACTGCAGTAGTAGCCATAACAATAGTAGCAGTAGTAGTAGTAATAGTAGTTGTAGTAGTAGTTGTACTAGTAGTAGCAGCAATAGTAGTAGCAGTGGTCGTAGCAACAGAAGTAGAGTAGTGGTAGTAGTAGTAGTCGCGATAATAGTGGTAGTAGTAGTAGTAGTAGCGGTAGTAGTTGCAATAGTAGTAGTAGTGGCAGTAGTAGTTGTAGTAGTAGTAGTAGTAGCCATAGCAGTAGAAGTAGTACCCGTAGTAGTACTAATAGTAGCTACAGTGGTAGTAGGAGTAGCAGGAGCCGTCCTAGCAGTAGTAGCAGTATCATTAGTAGTTGTAGTAATAGTAGTAATAGCAGCAGTAGAAGTCCTAGCAGTTGTTGTAGCTCAAGGAATAGCAGTAGCAACAGTAGCAGCAGAAGCATGATCAGTAGTATTGGTGGGGTTATTAGCAGCAGCAGTAGCCACAGTAGTAGTAGTAGCAGTAGCAGTAGTTGTAGTAGTCATAGAAGTAGTAGTAGTAGCAAAAATAGTAACAGCTACTACAACAACTGCTACTACTGCTGCTACTAATAATACTACTTCTACTAATTCCACTGCTACTACTGCTACCACTGCTTCTACTACCATAACTACTACTACTATTATGGCTACCACTACTGCAAATACAACCACTCTAAATACTAGTTCTGCAACTACTACTGCTACTACTACTACTACTAATACTACTACTACTACTTCTACTAATGCTGTTGTTGTTGCTGCTACTACTACTACTGCTGCTGTTGCTGCTGCTACTACTACTGCTGCTGCTGTTGCTGCTACTACTACTACAACTACGACAACTATGACTACTATTACTACTGCTATTGCTGCTCTTACTACTACTAATACTAGTACTACTACTACTACTACTAAAGCTACTACACTACTAACTACTAACTACCACTCCCGACTACTAACCAACGACTCTACGACAACTGACGACACTATGACGACGATTAACTACTGCTAAAATTTGCTGCGCTTGCTGTACTACTAAAATACTAGTACCACTACTACTACTATTACTACTACTACTACTACTACTACTACTACTACTTCTACTACTTCTACTACAACTAGTACAACTACTACTTCTGATACTACTAGTACTAGTACTACTATTACTATTTCTAATACTACTACTATTACTACTCCTGCTACTACTACTAATACTGCAACTACTAATACTGCTACTAGTAATACTTCTCCTACTCCTAGTACTACTTGTACCACAACTACAACTCCTACTGCTTCTGCTACTCCTGCTTGGACTACTACTACTACTACTATAACTACTACACCACTACACCTACTACTGCTGCCACTATTCCTAATGCTACGGCAGCTACTACTACTACAACAACTACTACTATTACTACTAGTACTATTACTCCTACTCCTACTCCTACTCCTACTACTACTCTTGCTCCAACTACAACAACTACCACTACAACTATGACAACTGCTGCTGCTGCTACTGCTGCTCTCGCTACTACTACAATGGCTACTACTACTACTACTACTATTACTGCTACTACTACAACTAGTACTAGTACTACTACTACTGCTACTACTACTACACCTCCTACGCCAACCCGTCCTCCTAATACTACTACCCCTACTACTACTACTAATACTATAACTACAACAACAACTATCGCTACTGCAACACTGACTGCTACAACTGCTACTAGTACTACTACTACTACAACTACTGCTACCACAACTGCTAGTACTGCTACTACTACAAGTACAGCTACTACTCCTGCTACTACTACAAATATAATTACTACTGCTATTACTGTTACTGCAACAATAGTAGTAGTAGTTTTAGTAGCAACTGCAATAGTAGTACTACTAGTAATAGGAGCAGCAGCAGTAGTAGTTGTAGCAGCAATGTTGTAGTTGTAGTAGTAGTAGTAGTAGTAATTGGAGTAGTGGTCATTATAGTAGTAATAGTATTAGTAGTACCTGTAGTAGTAGTAGTAGTAGTAGTAGTATTAGGAGTAGTAATAGTTGTGGCAATTATAGCAGTTGTTGTCGATGTAGTGGTAGGGGAAGGAGTTGGAGTAGGAGTAGTAGTACGAGTTGTAGTAGTATTAGTATTGCTTGTAGGAGCAGAAGTAATTGCAGTAGGAGGAGTTATAGTAGTAGCAGTCGTAGTAGTAGTAGGAGTAGAATGTAGTACTAGTAGTAGTAGTAGTAATAGCAGCAGCAGTAGCAGTAGTATTTGCAGTTGTGGCAATTATAGTAGTTGTAGCTGTCGGTGTAGTGGTAGGAGAAGGAGTTGGAGTAGGAGTAGTAGTACGAGTTGTAGTAGTATTAGTATTGCTAGTAGGAGCAGTAGTAATTGCAGTAGCAAGGGTTATAGTAGTAGTAGTAGTATTATTATTATTATTAGTAGTAGTAGTAGTAGTAGCAGTAGTAGTAGTAGTAGTATTATTATTATTATTAATAGTAGTAGTAGTAGTAGCAGTAGTAGTAGTAGTAGTAGAATGTAGTAGTAGTAGTAGTAGCAGCAGCAGCAGCAGTAGTAGTAATCAAAGTAGAAGTAGAAGCATTAGTAGTAGTAGTAGTAGTAGTAGTAGTAGTAGTAGAAGTTGGGGTAGTAGCAGGACTAGTAGTAGTAGTAGGAGGAGGAGGAGGAGGAGGAGGAGGAGGAGTATTAGTAGTAGTAATAGTAGTAGTTGTTGAAGTTGTTGTTGCACTAGTAGTTGTAGTAATAGTAGTAGTAGTAGTAGTAGCAAAAGTAGTAGTAGTAGCAATTGTAGTAGTAGTAGCAGTTGTAGTAGTTATGGTAGTAGTAGTAATACGAGTAGTAGTTGTACAAATAAATATAGTAGCAGAAGTAGTTGTAGGAGTAGTTTTAGGAGACAGAGTAGAAGTAGTAGCAGTAGTTGTAGTAGGCAAAGTAGGAGGAGGAGTAATAGCCATATTAGTAGTAGCAATAGCATAAGCAACAGTTGTAGCAGTAGTAGTGGTAGCAGTAGCAACAGTAATAGGAGCAATAATAGTAGTAGTAGTAGTAGTAGTAGCAGTGGCAGCAGCGGTGGCTATAGTTGTTGGAGTAGAAGTAGTAGTAGTAGTAGTAGTAGTAGTAGTAGTAGTAGTACTCAAAATAGCAGTAGTAGTCGTGGTAGCAGTAGTAGCAATATTAGTAGTAGAAATAGGAGTTGTAGTAGTAGACGCAGTGGCAGCAGTTGTAGTAGTAGTAGTAGCTGTAGTAGCAACTGTTGTAGTAGTTGCAGTACCAGTAGTAGAAGTAGTAATAGTAGTAGAGGTAATAATAGTAGTAATTGTAGTAGTTGTTGTAGTAGTAGTAGTAGTAGTAGTGGTAAAAGGAGTGGTTGTGGTAGTAGAAGTAATAGAAGGAGAAGTAGTAGTAATAATAACGAAAGTAGTTGCAGTAGCAGCAATAGCAGCAGCAGCAACAATAGTAGCAGTAGTAGTAGAAGTAGTAGGAATCAGAGTAATAGTTGGAATAGGTGCCAGAGGAGTAGTAGTAGTACTAGTAGTAGTAGCAGAAGTAATAGTAGCAATTATATTGGTAGTAGTAGTGGTTGAGACAATAGCACTAGTTGTGGAAGAAATAGCAGCAGTAGTCATCATGGCAGTAATAGTAGCAGTAGTAAAACTAGTAGTAATGGTAGCACTAGCAGTAGCGGTAGTAGTTATTGTAGAAGTTATAGCTGAAGTAGCTACAGTAGCAGCAGTAGTAGCAGAAGTTGTAGTAGTCATAGTAATAGTAGTAGTAGTAATTCTATTAGTATCAGTAGTAGTAGTATTGGTAACAGTGGGATTGTAGTAGTAGTTTTAGTTGTAGTAGAATTTTCAGTCGCAGAAGTAGTCGTAGTAGTAGTATTAGGAGTTGTAGTTGTTGTAGTAGTAGTAGTAGTACTAGCAGTAATAGGAGTAGTAGGAGAAGTCGTAGAAGTAGCAGTGGTAGCAGTAGTAGCAGTAGTAACAATAGTAGCAGCAGCTGTAGTAGTAGTAGTAGGTATAGTTGTAGCAGTAGTAGTGGTTGCCGTAGTAGTAGCTATAGTTGTACAAGTTGTAGTCGCAGCAGTAGTGTTAGCAAGAGTAGTAGCAGTAGCACTGGTAGTTGCAATAGTAGCTGTAGCAATTGCAGTAATAGTTGCAGTAGTTGTAGTAGTAGTAGTAGTAGTAGTAGTAGCAGTTGTAGTTGAAGCAATAGTGGCAGTAGCAGTAGTAAGAGTAGTAGTAGTGGTAGTAGTTATTGTTGTTGTAGTTGCAGTAATAATAATAATAGAAGGAGAAGATGGAGTAGTAGTAGTTGTTGTTGTTGCAGGTGTACTAGTAGTAGTAGTATCTGTAGTAGTATCACTAGTATTAGCAATTATTGAAATAGTAGAATTAGTAGTAGCAGTAGTTGTACAAGCTGAAGTAGCAGTAGTAGTAGTAATAGTATTAGTAGAAGTTGCAGAAGAAGCAGTAGTAGTAGCATCAATAGTAGCAATAGCCTTGGAAGTAGTATCAGTAGTAGCAGTAGTAGTGGAAGTTGTAGCAATAGTAGCCTTAATAGTGGCAATAGTAGTAGTAGTGGAAGTAGCTGCAGTAACGGTAGTAATAGTAGTACTAGAAGCAGTAGCAATGGTTCTAGTAGCAGTAGTAGTAATAGTAGCTACAGCAGAATTACTACTACTACTCCTACTACTTGGGCTATTACTACTATTATTCCTACACCTACCACTACAACCACTTCTCCTACTGCTACTGCTTCTACTATCACTTCAACTACTACTATTATTACAACTTTTACACCTATTACTACTCTTGCTACTACTACTACTACTCCTGCTCCTACTATAGCTCCTCCTAATCTTGCTATTGTTGCAGTTGCTACTACAACTTCTACTACTGCGACTCGTACAATGACTACGTATACTATTACCACTATTGGTCTTAGTGCTACTACAGCAGTTGTTGCTACTACTGCTACTACTACTTTTACTACAACTACAACTAGTACAACTACTACTACAACGGCTGCACCTACTACAATTACAACTACTACTACAAAAACTACTACGACTACTACTACTACCACCACCACAAATTCTACAACTACTCATATTACTTCACCAACTACTACTACTGCTATAACTACAACTATTACCTCTACTGCTACTGCTACTGCTACGACTACGACTACTATTGCAACTACTGCTACTACAACTGTTACTCCTACTACTACTACTGCTGTGGCTACGCCTACTAAAACTACTACTAATACTACTACTGCTACTGCTCCTACTATTAGTACTACTACTACTACTGTTGCGCTTACTACAACTACCACTATTAAAACTAGTATAAACACTACTACTACTACTTCTACTAATACTACTTCTACTACGAGTACTACTGCTACTACTACTACTACTACTAATAATGCTACTGCTACTCCAATGACTACTAGTACTATTGCTGCTAATGCTTTTATAAATACTGCTACTACTACTGCTACTTCTGCTACAATTACTACTACTACTTTTAGTACGACTACTACTACTACTACTACTACTACTACTTTTATTAGTACTACTGCTATGAGTGCTACTACTCCGACTACTACTACTCCTTTTACTACAACTGCTACTGCTACTACTACGATTATTACTACTATGACTTCCACTACTACTACTCCTACTACTACTACTTCTACTACTACAACAATCGCTACAACTACTACGACTTCTCCCACTAATACTACTACTACTACATCAACTACTATTATTAATACTACTACTACTACTACTGCCATTATTGCAACTACTACCTCTAATACTACTACTACTGCTACTGTTACTATTCTACTACCACAACAACTACTACTAATACTACAACCACTTCTACTACTACTAGTATTACCACAAACAATACTACTATGGCAACTTCTACTACTACTACTACTACTACTACTGCTACTGCTACTGCCACTACCACTACTACTCCTCCTCCTACTACTACTATAGCTACAACAACAACTTTTACCACTACTAATAGAACAACTACTACTACTACTTCAACTACTACTACTACTCCTACTACTACAACTACTACTCTTACTGCTACTGCTACTCCTCCAATTGCTACTACTACTACCAGTACTGCTACTACTATTGCTACTACTATTACTGCTACTACTCCTACTCATACTGTTACTACTACTACTGCTGCTGCTACAACTTCTACTACTAAAACACTTACTACTAGTACTGTGACTACTACGATTACTACAACAACAACAACTACTACTACTACTGTTGTTGCTGCTGCTACAACTCCACCTACTATTACAATCATTGTTGCTACTACTACTACTTCTTCTACTGCTGCTACTACTACTACTCCAACTATTACCCGAACTACTACTAGAACTACTACAAATACTACTACTACTACAACTACTGCTACCACAACAGCTATTACAGCTACTACTACTACAACCGCTACTACTATTCCACCTACTACTACAACCATTGTTACTACTTCTACTACTACTATTATGACTACTACTACTACTTCCGCTACTACTACAACTACTAAAACTTCTCCTACTACTACTACTCGTACTCTTGCAGCTATTACAACTACTAGTGTTGCTACTAATACTACTTCAACTAATACAACAACTACATCTGCTACTACTTCTACTACTACCATTGCTACAACAACTACTACTACACCTATAGCTGCTACTACTATAGTTATGACTTCTACTACTGCTACAACTACTACAACTACTACTGCTACTGCCACTACTACAACTGCTGCTATTGCTGCCACAACAACAACAACTACCATTGCTACTACACCTCCTCCAACTGCCGTAACTACTACCTGTGCTACTACTACTACAACTACAACAATTACTGCTACTGAACTACTACTGCAACTACTACTTATATTACTACCACTACTAATAGTACTGCTGCTACTGTTACTACACCACAACTACAACTACTACTACTACAATGACTACTACAATAACTAATACTCCTACACCAACTCCTACTACTTCTACTACAACAACAACAGCTACTACAACTACTATAACCACCACCACGTCCACTACTAGTACTACTGCTATTGCTATGACTACTACTACAACTACTCGTATTACTACTACTACTACTTCTACTACAACTACTGTTAGTACAACTACTAGTACGATTACTACAACAACTACTATTACTACTACTACCACTACTACTACTATTACTACTACTACCACTACTACTCCTACTACTACTCATACTACTACCACTAGCGCTACTACTGCTACTAGAAATACTACTAAGACTACTACTACTGCTACTTCTAGTATTATTGCCACTACTACTGCTGCTTTTGTTGCCACTACTACTACTCCTCCTCCTCCTATTACTACTACTACTACTACATCTACTACTACTACTAGTACTAGAACTATTACTCCTATTACTACTATTACCAGTACTACTACTGCTACTACTACTACAACAACAACTACTACTACTAGAACTACAACTATTGCTCATACCAGTACTAGTTCTCCTCCTACAACAACCATTCCTACTACTACTGCTTCTACTACTACTACTGCTACTACTACTATTACTACTACTACTATTACTGCTACTACTATTACTGCTACTATTGCTACTACTATTACTAGACTTCTGCTATTCCCACTACTACTACTATTACTACTACTACTACTATTACTACTACTACTATTACTACTACTACTACTACTACTATTACTACTACTACTACTACTACTAATACTACTACTACTACAAGTACTACTACTATGACTGCTTCTACTGCTACTACTATTACTAGACTACTGCTATTACCACTACTACGACTACAAGTACTACTACTCCTCCTCCTACTGCTATTCCTACTGCAACACCTACTCCTATTACTACAACTACTACTAGTGTTGCTAATATTACTAATAATACTACTACTACTCTTACTACTACTACTACTACTACTACTACTACTGCTGCTGCTACTACTACTACTACTAACTCCTCCTCTTACAACTACTACTACAACAACTACTACTACTCCTACTGCTACTCCTACTCCTCAACTTCTATTACTACTACTACTACAACAGCAACAACTACTACTACTACAATTACTTTTGCTAGTGCTACTGCTATTGCAGCTGCTGTTACCAGTACTACTACTACTACTACTCCTCCTACTGCTGCTGCTGCTGCAACTACTACTTCTGTTACGACTACAACTAGGAGTGCTACTATAACAACAACTACTACTACCACCACCACCACAACGACTACTATTACTACTATAGCTACTACTACTGCTACTTCTACTATTCGTACTATTATTGCTACTACTATTGTTGCTGCTATTGCTACTACTGCCATGGCTACTACTATTGCTACTAGGATAACTGCTACCTCTACTACTACTGCTACTACTACAGCTAATACTGTTACTACTACTACTACTACTACTACTACTACACTACCACTATTATAGCTATTGCCACAACTACTATAGCTACTGCTACAATTGCTGCTGCTACTACTGCTGCTGCTACCACTACCACTTCTATTGTAGCTGGTCCTACTAACACTACAACTACTACAACAACTAAAACTTCTCCTACTAGTATTACTTCTGCTACTACAACTGCTACTCCAACTAATACTATAGCTGCTGCTACTACTACTACAATGATTAGTATTACTGCTACGACTACTACTAATACTAATACTACTACTATGATTACGACAAATGCAAATACTGCTACCACTACTTTGACTGCTACAACTGCTACTACTGCTACAATAAGTACTATTACTAATACTACTATTACTGCTACTACTACTACTACTTTTGCTACTGCTACTGCTGTTGCTGCTGCTGTTACTAGTACTACAACTACTACTACTACTACAGCTGCTGCTGCTGCTGTTGTTGCTGCAACTACTACTACTGCTACTACTACAACTAGTAGTGCTACTATCACAACTACTACTATAACAACAACAACTACTACCACCACCACCTCCACCACTACTACTACTACTACAACTACTAGTATTGCTACTGCTACTACTCATACATTTACTGCAGCTACTACTACTGCTGCTATTGCTACTACTACCACGGCTACTACTATTACTGCTACCACTACTACTACTACTAGGATAACTACCACTTCTCCTACTACTGCTACAACTACAGCTAATACTGTTACTACTACTACTACTACTACTACACTACCACTATTAAAGCTATTGCCGCAACTACTACAACTACTACTGCAGTTGCCGATACTACTGCTACAACTACTGCCGCTACTACCACTACCACTTCTACTGCAATTGCTCCTACTAATACTACAACTACTACAACAACTGAAACTTCTCCTACTATTATAACTTCTGCTACTACTACTGCTACTCCAACTAATACTATAGTTGCTGCTACTACTACTGCAATGACGAGCATTTCTGCCACGACTACTACTAGTACTAGTACTAGTACTAGGACTATTACTTCTACTACAATTACTACTATTGCAGATACTGCTACCACTACTTTGACAGCTACAACTGCTACTACTATTACTATAAGTACTACTACTAATACTATTACTACTATTACTACTACTACTACAACAACAACAACAACAACAACAAGTACTACTACTCCTACTACTACAACTACTACTCCTACAGCTACTCCTACTCCAACACCTACTCCTCCTTTACTACAAACAACTACTACTGGCTACTATTACTACTTACTACTACGCCGCGGATCGACGTTACGTATCGACGACGCCTACGACTAACGACATATGGACGACGACGCCGACGACGACAGCGTCCCTCGCCTTACTTGCAACTTCCGATCGTCCAACACCGAGTACTACGACTATCAACTACTACGATTGCGACGAGTACGAAGTACTACTACCGCGGTACTACTACTACTACTATGCGGCTGCTACTCCTACTATCTACTACTCTTACTACGACCTACAACAACAAACTACTACTCCTACTACTACTCCTACTCTGCACGTCGATTTGCTACTACCTACGTACTACTGGACAACAAACAACAACAACAACAACAACTACTACTGCTACTACTACTACTACTGCTACAACTGTTGCTGCTGCTGTTACTTGTACTACTACTACTAGCACTAGTAATACTGCTACTGCTGCACCTACTGCTGCTGCGACTACTACAACTAGCAATGCTACTATAATAACTACTACTACTACCACCACCACCACCACCACTACTACTATAACTACTACTATTGCTACTACTACTACTACTGCTATTGCTACTACTACCATGGCTACCACTACTATTATTACTACTAGGATAACTGCTACCTCTACTACTACTACTACTACTACAGCTAATACTGTTACTACTACTACTACTACTACGCTACCACTAGTATAGCTATTGCTGCTACTACTACAACTACTATTGTAGTTGCTGCTACTACTGCTGCTACTACTGCTACTACTGCTACTGCTGCTACGACTACCACTTCTACTGTAGCTGCTCCTACTAATACTACAACTACTACAACAACTAAAATTCTGCTACTACTATTGCTACTCCAACTAAAACTATAGCTACTGCTACTACTACTGCAGTGACTAGTATTACTACTACAACTACTACTAGTACAAGTACTAGTACTACTACTATTACTTCTACTACGATTACTACTATTGCAAATGCTGCTACCACTACTTTGACTGCTACAACTGCTACTACTGCTACTATAAGTACTACTATTAATACTACTTCTACTACTACTTCTGCTACGTCTACAACTACTACTGCCACTTCTATTACCTCCTCTACTAGTTTTACTCCTGCTACTACTATAGCTAATACAACTACTACTACACCAACTAATACAACTGCTGCTACTACCATTACGCTACTAATAGTACTACTACTACTGCTACTAAGGTAGCTACTGTTACTACTGCTACCACTACTTCGACTGCTACAACGGCTACTACCGCTACTACAATCACAACTACAACTACTACCACATCTACTGCTACTACTGCTACTGTTGCTACGACAAATACTACTACTGCTAAAACTATGAAAATTAGAGTTGCAGCTTCTGCTACTACTACTACTGCAACTACTACGACTACTACTACTGCTACTATTACAACTACTGCTACTATTAGTTCTACTAATACAACAACAAATACTACTACTACTACTACTACTACCACCACCACCACGACCACCACTCCTACAACAACAATAACTACTACAACTACAACTTCTCCTACAACTACTACTACAACAACTACTACTAATGCTACAACTATAGCAAATTCTACTACTACAATTATTGTTGTTGCTGCTTTCACTACTAGTACTACTACTATGGCTACGACTACTACTGCCACTACTACTACTTCGACTACAACTACTACTACTCCAACTAACACAATTGCTGCGACTACTACGACTTCTACTACTCCAACTATTACTTCTGCAACTATTACTACTACTGCAAATACTGCTACCAGTACTTTGAATGCTACTACTGCTATTACTACTACTACGTTTACTACTACTACTACTACTACTACTACTACTACTACTACTACTACTACTACTACTACTACTACTACTACTACTACTACTACTACTACTACTACTACTACTACTACTACTACTATTGCTACTACCACTAGTACAACTTCCTCAAATACTTTTACTATTGCTACTACCATTGCTATTACTACTACTCTAACTCCCACTAATACTACTGCTGCTACTACTACTACTGTTGCTACAAGTTTTATTACTACTACTTCTACTACTATAATGCATCTACTACTACTACTAGTACGACTACTACTTCCACTTCTTCGACTGCTATTACTACTACTACAACAACTACTACTGCTACTACTACTACTATTGCAACTATGGCTGCTATTGCTACTGCTGCTACCATAACTTCGACTACTACAACTGCTGCAATTGCTAATGCAATTACTACTACAACTACAACTACATCAACTACTACTGCTACTACTGCTACCACTGCTACTATTGATACAACAAATACTACTATTGCTATGACTACAATCATAACTTTTGCTGCTACTTCTACTACTGCTACTACTACTACTATGATTACTACTACTACTACTACTATTACAACAACTACTACTACTAGTGCTACTAATACAATGACAAATACTACTGCTACCACTTCCACTACTACTATTACTACCTCTCCTATAACAATGGTAACTACTGCTATAACTACTTCTTCTACAACAACTACTACTGCTTCCACTACTATTACTCCCATGACTGCTAATTATCCTACAACTATTACTACTACAACTACTACTGCTGCTACTAGTATTACTACAACTACTTCTACTACTATTACTATGACTACTACTACTAGTATTGCCACTACTGCTACGACTGCTACTACTACTACTGCTACTACGGCCACTATTGGCACTTCTCCCACCACTACTCAGACTGCTACAACTGCTGCTACTGCTACTAAAATTACTACTACTACTACAACTACATCTACTTCTACAACTACTTCTGCTAGTTTTGCTGCTACTGCTACTACTATTACGACTACTACTACTACTATTACGACTACTACTACTGCAGCTACTATTGCTACTATTGCTACTACTGCTACAACTACTACTACTACTTCTACTGCAACTACTACTACAGCAATTACGACTACTACTGCCGCTACTACTGCAGCAACTAGTACGACTACTACTACTGTTATAGTTACTGCTACTACCGCTACCCCTACTACAACAACTAATACTACCACTACTTCGATTACTATTGCTACTACAACTACTGCTACTACTGCTGCTATTGCTACTACTACTAGTACTACTACCACTGCTACTACTACAACTACTACTACTATGACAACTACTACTTCTTCTACTACTATTTCTACTCCTAATGCTACTACTACTACTACTACAGCTACTACAAATACTACTACTATGACTAGAACTACTACTACTACGACGACAACAAGTACTACTTCTACTACTACTACAGCTACTGCTAATACTACCACTACTACTTCAGCTACGACCGCTACTACTACTACCACTGCTACTAGGGCTACTACTGCTACTACTACTACTACTACTAATACTCCTGCTACTACAGCAATAGATGCAACTGCTGCAGCAGCTACTACTACCACTACAAATACTACTGCCACTATTGCTACTATTGCTACTACGTCTGTTAATACTACTACTCCAACTACTATTGCTACTAATACTACTAATAATACTGTAGCTACTACTACTACAACTGCTACTACTGCTACTGCTACTGTGACTACTACACCTACTACACCTACTACTAATGCTGCCGCTACTACTACTACTACTACAACTACTGCTACTATGGCAACTTCTACTACTGTTGCTTCCACAACTTCGACTGCTACTACTTCTATTACTGCTACTACAATTGCCACTACTACCACTACTACTACTACTACTACTTCTTCTCCTACTACTATTACTACTGCTACAACAACTGTTACTATGAATTTTGCTGCTCCAACTAATACTAGTGCAGCTACTGCTTCTACTCCTACTACTAGTTTTGCTAGTAGTACTACTACTACTACTTCTTCTACTACTATTACTACTACTACTACTGCAGCTGCTGCTACTACTACTACTACTACCACTACAGTTGCTACTGCTACTACTACTACCACTACTTTAACTACAACTGCTGCTACTATGGCTACTATTGCTACTACTTCTATTACTGTTACTATTACTACTACAAATGCTGCTATTGCTACTACGACTACAACTACTGCTACTACTATTACCACTACTGATACAACTAGTACTACAACTACAACAAATACTAGTACTACTACTATAACTATTGCTGCTACTACTCCTACAACAAGGATAACTACTGCTACTACTACTTCTCCCACTATAAAAACAACAACTACTACTACTACTACAACTAATGCTAATGTTACTACCACTACACCATTACTTCTACTACTACTACCTCTACTATTACTATTGCTACTACTGCTACTACTACTACTGCTACTACTGCTGCTACTACTGCCATGACAACTACTACAACAACAATAACAACAACTACTACTACAATTGTGACTTCTAATATAGCTACTACTACTTTGATTGCTACTGCAACTACTACTACTTCTACTACTACAACAACTACCGCTACTGCTACTATTACTGTTGCTACTACTACTACTACTATAACTACTACTACTACCACCACCACCTCTATAACAACTACTGCTATTCCTAATACTACTACTACTACTACTATAATTGCTAATACTACTGCTACTGCTACTGCTGTTGTGGCTGCAACTGCTTCTACTTCCACTACAACTACCAGTTCTGCTACTATTAAGACTACCCTTGCTACTATTGCTACCGATTCCACTACTGCTACAGCTACTACTACTGCTACTAATATTACTACTACTAATGTTGCTGCTGCTACTAATACTACTACTACAATTGCAACTACTGCGACTACTACAATTGCAACTACTACTACTGTTGCTGCTGCTGCTACTACTATTACTACTACCACTGCCCCTAAGGCATCAACTGCTAGTGCTACTACTACTTTTGTTACTATTGTTACTACTAGTACTACTACAATAATTACTAGTACCAGTGCTACTACTACAAGTGCTACTACTATTATGGCCATTGCTCTTACTACTACTACTGCTACTTCTACTTCTCCTATTGCAACCATTACTATCATTGCTACTCCTACTACTGTAACTACTACTCCTACTACACCTTCTACTGCTACTATTGCTTCTATTACTTCTAGTAGTACTACTATTGCAACTTCTACTACTACTACTTATGCGACTACCACTACTGCTACTACTAGAACTACTATTACTACTACTACTACTAGTTGTACTACCACTACTACTACTCCTAATACTACTATGCCTACTATGGCTACTACTGATACCACTGCTAGTACTGCTACTACTACAACTACTATAACTTCTACTACTACTACTACTACTACTATTGCTGCTGCTGTAACTAATGATGCTATTTCTACTACGGGTACTACTCTTGCTATTGCTGCTACTGTCACAGTTGCTACTACTACCACCACTATTTAAATTACTACTACAACTATTGCTACTACTACGCTTACTACTACTAATGCTATGCTGCTGCAACTAGTGCTGCTGTGACTACCACTACTTCTACTATTACTACTACTACTAGTACTACGATAGCTACTACTACAACTACTTCTGCTACAACAAAAACTACTACTACCCCAACCACTAAAACTACTACTATAACTACTATTGCTACTACTATGGCTACTACTACTGCTACTGCTATTATTGTAACTACTACTACTACTCCTACAACTTCTACTTCTACTACTACTACTACTACTTCCACTACTAATGCTATTGCTACTACTGCTATTACTACTGGTACTTCTCCTACAACTACGACTACTGCTACTACTACAACAACTACTACTACTGCTACTGCTACTGCTACTATTACTGCTACAGTAACTACTGCTACTCCTCCAAACTACTACACGACTACTACTACCTACTGTTACTACTACTACTATAACTACTACTACTACTGCAACTACTGCTAACACTACTATTACTGCTCCTACTACCACTACTGCTCCTACTACAATCACTACTACTGCTCCTTCAATACTACTACTATTATTTTTACTAATAATACTCCTACTACTACTGCAACTTCAACTGCTACTGCTCCTGCTACTACTACTACTGGTCCTACTACTACTGCTACTACTGCTACTGCTACTACTACAACTGCTATTGCTACTACTAATACTACTCCAACTATTACTACTACAACAACTACTACTCCTACTCTGACTAGTACTACTACTACTTCTCCTACTACTACTACTACTACAACCACTACTACTTCTACTGATACTCCTACCACTACTGCAACTGCTGATACTCCTACTACTGCCACTCCTACTGCAACCACTACTGCTCCTACTATTACAACAACTACAACTATGACTCCAACTACTACAAGTGTTACAACTTCTCCTACTCTAACTACTACTACTAGTACTATGGCTAATATGCTTGTTGTTACTGCTACTGCTACTCCTACTCTGACTACTGCTACCACTACTACTACTGCTGCGGCTACAATAGCTACTATTGGTATTGCAAGTACTACTACTTCTCCTCCTACTACTACTTCTGCTATTACTACTGCAACTACTAATACTGCTACTACTACTCCTACTTCCACTTCTTCTACTACTAATGCTACTATTACAGCTACTACAACTACAACTACTTCTCCTACTACAACTACTACTATTACTACTACTACGATAGCTACTACTACTACTACTAATAGTACTACTAATACAGCTATAATAGTTACTACAACTACCATACTTATTAAAAATACTACTACTGCTGCTACTGCTGCTACTACTGCTTGCGACGACAGCGCACGAGGGCGACGACCACAACAACAACGCCAATGGGCGTACGCTATCTCAGGTACGGAGGTTACTACTACTACTACTGCACCAGCTTCTACTGCTACAACTGCTACTACAACTATGACTACAACTACTCCTACTACTGCTGCTGCTGCTACCACTGCTTCTTCAACTAAAACTACTACTACTACTTCTACTACAACTATTACTACAACAATAACAATAATAACTATACTACTACTACTACTACTATTATTTATGGTACTACTACTTTTACAACTACTACTACGACTACTACTTGTACCGATACTACTGCTACTGGCACTACTATTACTAGTATTTCTCCTTCTATTATGAATACAACTACTACAACAACAACAACTACTGCTGCTACCGTACTACTATTGCTACTACTTCTACTACAACTACCACTGGCACTACTGCTACAACTACTATTGCTATTACTGCTACTACTACAGTCTAGTCACAAGTTTGATCGATCGAATCTAATAGAAATAGCCGGAAGTGATTTCTAACGGCTAGTTTTTGACTTTAACAGTTACATAAAAGTTCAAAATTTCTTTGCTTATTGAGACATACTAGGTTTCATATTCTTAGAATAAGATTCATCCTCTTAAAGCCTTTTACCTCAACAAAAGCTCTAATTGATCATTAGCTTTCAAATCCTCATTATCCATGTATTTCAATCTTTGAGTGGCTCTTGTTCGATTGATTTTTTTTGTATTTTCTCATATATTATCGTTGTAATTTTCTTATATTGTTAAGATAAAATTAAGTATTCTTTTACATTTTATAAGAATGGCGAGAATGCATACTCCTCAATTTATCAAAAGTGATCGATTAGTTTTGATGTAGAGTGATATTCATGGTTTACGAGGTAATTTAAAGGCATGTCTTTACCCAAATGAAACAATAACTTTATTAAAGAGTTTAAGTTCTCATAATTGAGATAAAACTAGAAGAGTAGGCATGATAGGTCATCAAACTATGTATATTAATTTGCACTCTCTACTTTTTTAATTTATTTTATGCATTCAAATTTGATTGATTGAATACCGAATTTGATATCAATTGAAAAATTATATTACATCGAATGTAGATTGATCATTCTCATTGAGTTTAATTATTTTATTAATTATAATTATATCTTGATCATGCTTGAAGTGATTTTAGATTTCAAATTTATGAACGCTTATTTTATTAATTGAAAACATATTTCACCCTCCCTCTTAAATTGTTATTAGTGCTTTCAAAATTGAGGAAAAAAACTTTTACATTTAACTTAAAATGATAGGGATATAATGGTATTTTCATGTCAATTCAAATATGACAAAATAAATAAAAAACAATTTTAGTCGGGAGGCGATTGTTTATAAATTTTAACCAATGATAATCAGGAGGTGGTTATTTGTAAATTTTTACCATAATGTAAATAATTTTTTATTAATAGTAATAAGAGATGTGGTTTTTTATAAATTCAGCATACGATTAAATACTAAAATCTCGTAAAAAAATTATAATTTGTCGAGTAAAGTCATTAATGAGAAGGAAAAGCTAAAGCATACAAGCTCCATTTCATAGGAAAAAATTGTTAACTTTTTTAAATTTTCTTATAAATCATAGTAAATTTTTACAATTCTAAGGAAATTCAGGATTGCACAAAGAATGATGTGGAACAATTTTATAAAAACTTGTTCCAACAGCTACTACTGCTACTACTACTATTGCTACTACTTCTACTGCAAATACCAGTTGCACTACTACTCCGACTACTATTACTACTGCTACTATTTCTTCTACTCCTACTACTACTATTACTACTACTATTATGTTTAGAAATAATACTGCTACTACTTCTGCTACTACTACTACTAGTACTACAACTGCAACTGTGGTTGCCACTCCAACTACTAATGCTACTGCTCCTCTGCTACTACTACTTCCCCTACTACTACTACTGCGGCCACTACTATTACTACTATGACTGCTTATACTACTACTGCTACTATAGCTACTGCTACTACTTCTACTACTAGTGCGGCTGCTATGACGACTATTACTACTACTACTACTATTACTACTACTACTACTGCAGCTACTACCACTTCTGCTACCACTACTACAATAACAACTACTACTCCAACAATAACTACTGCTACTGCTACTGCTGCAGGTACTACTACTGCTGCTACTACTATTGTTGCTTCTACTACTGTATTGCTTTAACTACTATAACTACTGTTACTTTTGCTACAACTGCAATAGCTAATACTACTTCTCCTATTACTACTGCCGCTACAACAACTACTACTATTACTTCTAACACTACTACCACTACTGCTACTACTACTACCTCACCAACTACTACTTCTACTACTACAGGTATTACTTCTACTACTACATTGATACTACTACTACTACTATAACTACAATAATACTACTACTACTACTGCTACTGTAACAATTGCTGCTACTACTACTTCTGCCACTACTATTGCTACTACTACTACTACTATTGCGGCTACTACTACTAATACTACAGCTGCTACTACTACTACGACTATTGTTACTACTACTACTATTGCTACTTTTGCTACGACAACAACGATTACTACTATTGCCACTACAGCTACTACTGCTACCAATACTTGGCCAGCAACTACTGCTACTACTGCTTCTGCTATTACTACTACTACTACAATAACTACCACTACTGCTACTACTACTACTACTACTACTACTACAACTACATCTACTACTACTACCGCTACTACTACTACAACTACATCTACTACTACTACTGCTACTACTACTACTTCTCCTACTAATACTACAACTGCTACTACTTCTGGTACTACTACTAATGCTACTACTGCTAGTACTATTATGACTACTACAAATATTACTGCTACTACTATAGCATAGCCACATCTACTACTACTACTCCCACTACTATTACTACTACAACAACAATTGCAGCTAATACTGCTGCTATAGCTACTACTACTACTGCTTCTACTACTGCTACAACTTGTATTACTACTCATACTACTACTCGTATTGCTACTACTACTACTAGTGTTGCAACTACTAGTTCTACTACTACTACAACAACTATTGCTACTACTACTACTACTCTTACTACTACTACTTTCGCTAGTAAACCAACTACTAATGCCACTACTACATCTTCAACTACTACAACTACGGCTACTACCATTACTACCACCATGACTATCACTACAGCTATGACTATGACTGCTACAATAACTACTACTTCCCCAACTACTAAAACTAATACGACTACTACAACTACTGCTACTATTACTACTATTGCTCCTATTGTTACTATTACTTCAACAACTACTAAAACTACTACTACTACTACTATAATAACTACGGCCGCAAATGCTACTATGACTACTGCTATCATTACTACTACTCCTACTATTACTTCTACTACTACAACTACAACAACAACTACTACTACTACCACTACTACTATGACTATTACTACTACTACCCCTACTACTATTACTACTGCTGTAGCTACTACTACTACTCCCACTTCTCCTACTACTATGACCACAGCTACTACTATTACTACAATAACTACTGCTATTGGTACTACTACTACTACCACTACTACAACTGCTAGTACAACAACAACCACTACTGCTACTACTGCTATTGCTATGACAACTACTGCTCCTACTACTAATACTATTACTTCTACTACAACTACTATTATTGCTATTATTTCTACTTCTACTACTGCTACAAGTACTACTACAACTCCTGCTACTACTGATATAACTATTATTTTCACTAATGCTGCACCTACTACTACTTCTACTACTCCTATTTTTTCAATTGCTACTACAAATGGTACTCCTACTACTACTGCTTGAAATACTGCACCAACTACTACTTCATCTACTACTGCTCCTACTACCACTACTGTTGCTACCAATACTACTACTGCTTCTGCTACTACTACTACTACTCCTATTGGTACTACTACAACAACCTCCATTATTACTACTGATACTCCTACTACTTTTGCTATTACTACTACTACTTATATGACTACTACTACTGCTGCTACCCCTACAACTACTACTACTACTGCCACTATTACTACTACTACTACTACTCCTACTGCTGCTACTACTCCTACTACAACTACCACCACCACTACTACTAGTAGTAATACTACTACTACTAGAACTACTGGTGCTGTTGCTGCAACTACAACAACAACTACAACTACTTCTACTACTACTACTACTTCTACTACCACTTCTGCAACTACAACTACGACTATGATTACAATAACAAATACCACTACTACTTTTACTACTACTACTGCTACCACTACAACTACTTTTGCTACAACTACTAGTTCTACTACTACAATAACTATAACTACTTCAACTTCATCTACTACTTTTGCTTCTACTACTACATCCCTTACTATTAGTACGATCACTAGCGCTACTAATACAAATACTGCAACTGCTATAACTACTACTACTCCTACTAATAGAATTGCTACTACTATTATAACCACCACTACTACAACTAATACTAGTATTACTTTTGGCAATACTATTACTTTTTCTACTGCTACTATTATAATAACTACTGCTGTTACTCCAACTTCTGCTACTAGTGCTACTACTATTATAACTGCTACTACAACTACTACTGATACTATTACCACTACTGCTACTACTTCCACCTCTCCTACTACTACTACTACAACTACTACTATGACCACTATTACAGCTACCACAGCTACTATTGTTACTACTGCTGCCACTACTACTACTACTATTACTAACACAACTTCTACTTCTGCTTCTACTAATCCTTCTACAATAATAACTACTACTCCTATCACTACTACTACTACTACTATTAGTACTACTACACTACTATTACTACTTCTACTTTCACAACTACAATCACTGCTATTACTACTACTATAGCTACTACTACTACTACTACTACTATTACTGCTACAGCTACTACATCTAGTTCTACTGGTACTAGAACTACTTCTACTACTACTACTACTACTACTACTACTTCTTCTTCTTCTTCTACCTCTCCTACTACTACTACTATTGTTATTACTACCACTACTACTGTAACTACTATTGTTATTACTACCACTACTACTATAACTACTTTTGTGACTTCTACTTCTGATACTACTATTACTCTTCATCTCCTCCTCCTCCTCCTCCTACTACTACTGTTATTACCACTACTGCTACTACCACTATTACTACCACTACTTCTACTACTACTACTACTATTATTGCTGCTGCTACAGCTACCACTTGACTTCTCTGACTATTGCCACTATTACTATTACTATTGCTACTGCTATTCCTATTGCTACTACTACTACTACCACTATTGCTACTACTACTACTATTACTACTAGTATTAATACTACTACTACTACTATAACTACTACTACTACTAGTGCTATTGCCACTACTGCTACTACTTCTACTTCTATTACTATTGCTTTTTGTAGTACTACTATTACTTTAATAATGACTACTACTACCGCTACTGCTACACCTACTACTTCTACTTATACTACTGCAACTACTTTGTCTACTAGTAATGCTACTCCCACTACTACTCCAATTACTTCTACTAATCCAACTCCTAGTACTACACTGCCAAGGTTGTTGTTGCGGCTGCTACTTCCACTACTACTACAATTGCTGTAACTACTGCGACTACTTCTGCTACTACAACTATTACTATTACCACTTTTACTGCTACTAGTGCTGTAAGAAGTAGTTAGGGTAGTTACAATAGCAAAAGTAGTAGCAATTGAAGTAGTAGCATTGGTACTAGTAGCAGTAGCAACAACAATAGTAGGAATAGTAGTAGCAGAAGCATCACTAGTAGTAGTAGTAGAAGTAGTAGTAGCAATAGTAGTAGCCGTAGTAGAAATAGCCACAGTAGTAGTAGTAGTAGTAGTAGTAGTAGTAGTAGTAGTAGTAGTAGTAGTAGTAGTAGTAGTAGTAACAATAGTAGTAGTATTCGTAGTAGTAGTAGTAGTAGCCATAGTAGTAGTAGTAGAAGTAGTCACAGTTAGGGGTGAACAAAATTGGTTAACCGGACCAGGTTTGCTCATTTGAGAACCGGAACCGAATTTCGATTCTCAAAAAATTGAGAACCGGAACCGTACCGGTTTGGATAAAGAACTGGTTTTCCGATTCTGATTCTAAATCAGTTATAAATCGGTTCTAAAACTGGTTTATCGGATCTCCGGCGTCGCGACGACCGGCGAGGGCGAGGCGGCGTCGCTGTGAGCGCGGGGGCGAGCACGAAGGTGAGGCGGCGTCACTGCGAGCTCAGGGGCGAGGCCGAGGGCGAGGGCGAGGCCGAGGCCGAGGCGACGGTGTCGGCGCGTTGCTGTGAGCGCAGGGTCGAGGTGAGGGCGAGGCCGAGACGGCGACAGCGGCGTGTTACTGTGAGCACAGGGGTGAGACGAGGGCGAGGTGAGGGCGAGGCGGCGCAATTAGGGTTAGGGTTGGCTTAGGGTTAGGGTTTTATATATAGAAAGGAAAACAGGTACGGTTTTGGTTAACCGATTTTTCAGAGAAGGAATAACCGAAACCGAAATCGAAAAACCGGTTCTGTGAAATTTCAGAACCGGAACCGTACCGATTTGCACTAATAATCGGTTTTCGGTACGGTTCTCAACCAGTACGGTCCGGTTAACCAATTTTTCAGTTTTTTTGCTCACACCTAGTCACAGTAGTGGTAATAGTAGTAGTAGTAATAATAGTAGTAGTATTAGGAGCAGAAGTAGTAGTAGCCATACCAGTAGTAATAGTAGTTGTAGTTGTAGTTGTAGTATTATCAATAGTAGTAGTAGTAGTAGTAATAGTAGTAGTGATAGTAGTAGTAGTAGAAGTAGCAGCGACACTCGTACCCATAGTAGTAGTCACAGCAGTAGTCATAGTAGCAGTAGTGGCAATCATAATAGCCGCATTAGAATAGTAGCAGTAGTAGCAGTAGCAGCATCATTGGTAGCAGCAGCAACAACAACAGTAGTTGTACTAGTAGAAGTAGAAGTAGTAGTAGTAGTTGGGGCAATAGTAGTAATAGTAGCAGCAATAATAGTACTTATAGTTGTAGTAATAGTAGTAGCAGTAGTAGTAGCAGCAGCAATAGTAGTAGTAGTCACAGCAATAGTGTTAGTATTAGTAGTAGTAGCAGTAGTAATAACAGTTGTAGCAATAGCAATAGTAGTAGTAGTAGGAGTAGTAGTAGTAGTAGTAGCAGTAGTAGTAGCAATAGTAGCAATAGTAGTTGTAGTTGGAGTTGCAACCATGGCAGCAGTGTTAATAGTAGCAGCAGTAGTAGCAATAGTAGTAGTGGCAATAGTCGTAGTAGTAGCAGTAGTAGGAATAGCAACCGTAGTAGTAGTAGTTGTTGAAGTGGTAGTAGTAGTAGTTGTTGTTGTAGTAGTAGTAGTCGTATGATAAGTTGTAATAGTAGTGGTAGCAATAGCAGTAGCAGTAGCAGTAGTAGTAGTAGTAGTAGTAGTAGTAGCAGTAGTAGCAGTAGTAGTAGTAGTAGTAGCAGAAGTAGTAGTAGTTGCGTCAGCAGTAGCGGTAGTAGAAGTAGTAGTAGTTGGAGTAGAAGTAGCAGAATTAGTAATAGTAGTAGTAGTAGTATAAGTGGTAGTAGTAGTAATAGTAGTAGTCATAGTAGTCATAGTAGTAGGAGTAGTAGTAGTAGCAGTAGTAGGAATAATAGTATTAGTAGTAGTGGCAGTAGTAGTAGAAGAAGTAGTAGTAGTAATAGTAGTATTCGTGGTAGTCGTAGAAGTACTAATAGTAGTAATAGTAGTAGTCATAGTAGTAATAGTAGTAGAAGTAGTAGTAGCTGTAGTAGCAATAGTACGACTAGTAGTAGTAATAATAGTGGCAACAACAGTCGTAGCAGTAGTAGTAGTAATTGTAGTAACAGTAGCAGTAGCGGCTGCAGCAACAGTAGTAGCAGCTGTAGTAGTAGGAGCAGTAGTAGTAGCGATAGTAGCAATAGAAGTATTAGTAGCAATAGTAAGAGTACTAGTTGCATTAGTAGTTGTAGTGGTAGTGGCAATATTCACTATAGTATTAGTCGTAGTAGTAGTAGTAACGGTAGTAGCAATAGTTAGAGCAGTAGTAGTTTTAGTAGTTTTAGTTGTAGTAGTAGTAGTAGCAATGGTTGTAGCAGTAGTGGCAGTAGTATCACAAGTAGCTGTAGTAGTAGCAATAGTTGCACTAGTAGTGCTAGGAGCAATAGCAGTAGTGGTAGCAATTGTAGTTGTAATAGTAGTAGTATTTGTTGTCGTAGTAGTAGTAGTACTAGTTATAGTCATAGTTGTAGTAGTAGTCATATTAGTAGCAGAACTAGTCAAAGTGGTTGTAGTAGTAGTAGCAGTAGTAGCAATAATACCAATGGTAACAGTTGTTGCAGTAGTAGCTGTAGCGATAGTATTAGTATTAGTATTAATAGTAGTAGCCATGGAAGATGTAGTAGCTGTGGTAGTAGTTGCAGGTGTAGCAGTTGCAGCAATAGCGGTAGTGGTAGTAGTAGTAGTAGTAGCAGAAGAAGAAGTAGTAGTAGAAGCTATAGTAGTAGTAGTAGTAGCAGTAGTAGTAGCAATAGTAGTAGTAGGAGTAATAGTAGTAGCAGATGATGTAGTAGTAGTTGTAGTAGTAGAATTAGTAGTGTAGGAGTAGCAACATTAGCAGCAGAACTAGTAGTAGTATTAGCAAGAGTAGTAATAGAAGTAGTAGTAGGTGTAGTAGTAGTAGCAGTATCCATAATAGTAGTAGTAGTAGTAGAAACAACTGTATTACCAGTATTAGCAATAGTATGAGAAGTAATAGTTCTAGTGATAGCAGTACTAATAGAAGTAGTAGTAGTTGCAGTAGTAATAGTAGTTGTAGAAGCAACAACCACAGCAGCAGTAGCAATAGTAGAAGTAGTAGTTGTTATTGTAGTAGTAGGAGTAGTAGAAGTAGTAGCAGTACTAGTAGTAGTACTAGTAATAGTAGTAGTAGTTGCAGTAGTAGTAGAGGTTGTAGTGGTAGTAGCAAAACTTGTACTAGTAGTGGTAGTTGTAGTTGTTGTAGTAGTAGCAATAGTAGAAGCAATAGCAGTGTTAGTAATAGTAGTAGATGCAATAGTGGTAGTAGTAGTAGTAGCAACAGCAGTGGCAGTAGTAGTAGCCGTAGTAGTTGTAGTAGTAGTACTGGTTGTAGTAGCAGTAGCAATAGTAGAAGTATTAGTAGCAGTAGTTTGTAGTAGCAGGAGTAGTAGTAGTAGTAGTAGTAGCAGAAGCAGTAGTGGCAGTAGTTGTTGTAGTAGTAGTAGATAGTAGATGTAGTAGTCGTAGTAGTAGTAGCAGCAGCTGTTGTAGTAACTAGAGTAGCAACAGTAGCACTAGTAGCAGTCATAGCAGTAGTAGTAATGGTAGAAGCATTTACAGTAGTAGTAGCAGCAGAAGTAGTAGAAGTAGTTGCAATAGTAGTAGCAGTAGTGGAAGTAGCAGTAGTAGTTGCAACAATATTAGTGGTATTTGTAGTAGCAGTAGTAGTGGCCGTAGTAATTATGATAGTAGTAGTAGTAGTAGTAGTACTAGTAGTAGCAGTTGTTGTTGTAGTAGTAGTATTACTAGTAGTAGTAGTAGTATTAGTAGTAGTACTAGTAGTACTAGTAGTAGTAGTAGTAGCAGCAGAAGTTGTTGTAGTTGTAGTAGACGTAGCAGCAGCCCTTGTAGCCATAATAGTAGTCGACGTAGCAATTGTAGCAGTATTAGTAGCACTAATAGTAGTAGCAGTTGTAGTAGTAATAATTGTAGCAGCCGCATTAGCCTCAGCAACAAAAGTAGTAGCACTAGTAGAAGTACAAGTAGTAGTAGTAGTAGTAATAGTAGCAGTCGCGATCATTGTCATAGTGGTGGTAATAGTAGTAGGACTAGGAGTAGTAGTAGCAGCAGCAACAGCAGTAGTAGTAGTACATTGGCAGCAATAGTAAGAAAAATAATGCTAGTTGGAATAGTAGCAATAGTAGTAGTAGTAGTAGTGGTAGCAGCGATAGTAGAAGTACTAGTAGTAGTAGTGGTGGTGGGAGTGCCAGTAGGAGCAGTTGCAGTAGAAGCATCATTAGTAGTAGAAGTAGTAGTAGTAGCAGTAATTGTAGCAGTTGTAGTAGTACCCGTTGTGGCAGTAGCTATAGTAGAAGTAGTTGTAGTACTAGTGGTAGTGGTAGTAGCAGTAGTAGTAATAGTATATTAGGTATAGAAGTAGTAGTAGTAGTATTAGTAGTAGCTGATGTAGTGGTAATATGATAAGTAGTAATAATTGCTATAGTAGTACTAGCAGTAGTAGCAGTTGTTGTTGTAGTAGAAGTATTAGTAGCAATAATAGTCATAGTTGTAGTCTTAGCTGTAGTAGTCATATTACGAAATGTAGCAGTTGTTGCAGTAGTAGATGTAGGACTAGTAGTAGCAATAGCAGTGGTAGTAGTAGTAGTAGTAATTGCAAAACTAGTAGTAGGAGTAGAAGCAATAGCAAGAATATTATTAGTTGGAGCAGCAAAAGTTGTAGTAGCGGTTGTTGTAGCAGTTGTAATAGTAGTAGGAGAAGTAGTAGTAGTAGCAGTATTAGTAGTAGTAGTGGTGGTAATTGTAATAGCAGTAGTTGTAGTAGTAGCAATCGAAGTAGTGGGAGCAGTAGTAGTAGTAGCTATAGTAGTAGCAGCAGCAGCAGCAGTAGTAGTAGTAGCAGCAGTACTAGTATTAGGTGTAGTTGTAGCAGTATTAGTAGTAGTATTAGTAGAAATAGTAGTTGGAGTAGTATTGTTGGTAGCCATAGTAGCAGTAGTAGCAGTAGTGGCAGTAGGATTTGTAGTTTTAGTAGTAGTAGTTACAGTTGTTACATCGATTGCTGTAGTAGCTGGAGTAGTAATAGTAGTAGTAGCAGTAGTATCCATAGTAACAGTGGGAGTAGTAGTAGCGGTAGTAGCTGAAGTAGCAGTGGTAATATTAGGAGCTGCAGTAGTAGAAGTAGAAGTAGTACTTGTTGTAGTAGTAGTAGTAGTTGTCGAAGTAGTAGTAGCTGTAGTAGCTATAGTAGTAGTAGTAGCAGTATTAGGAGTAGTAGTAGTAGAAGAAGTAGTAGTTGCCATAGTAGTAGGAGTTGTAGTAGTTGCATTAGCAGGACCATTAGTAGTAGTAGTAGTAGTAGCAGTAGCAGTAGTAATAGAAGTAGTAGTAGTAGTAGTTGGTGTAGTAGGGGTCGGAGTAGTAGCAGTAACTATAACAGTAGTAGTAATAGTGCTAGTCGCAGCAGTAGTAGCATTAGTAGTACTAGTACTAGAAATAGTAGTAGCAGAAGTAGTCGTATATTGACTATAGAAGTAGCAGTAGTAGTAGCTGAAGAAGCGGCAATAGGAGAAGTAGTGATAATTATTGTGGTAGTAGTAGTTGTAGCTGCAGTTGTAGTAGTACTAGAAGTATTAGTAGTAATAGTTATTGTAACAGAAGTAGTAGTACTAGTAGTAGTAGTAGCAATAGTAGTCCTAGTTGTAGTCTTAGTAGTAGTAGTAGCAGTAGAAAAATTAGTAGTTGTAGCAGTAGTATCTATAGGACTGGTAGTAGTGGTAGTAGTAGTAGCAGCAGTAGTAATAACAGTAGTAGTCGTAGCAGCAGAAGTAGTAGTTGCAGCAGCAATAGAAGTGGTAATAGAAGTAGTAGTGCAAAACCAGTAGTGGTAGTTGCCGTGGTCGTAGTAGCAAAAGTGGTAGTAGTAGTAGTACTAGTAGTTGTAGTAGTTGTTGTAGTAATAGTAAGAGTAGTTGTAGTTTTAGTAGAAGTGGTTGGAGTTGCAGTGGTAGAAGTAGTAGTAGCAATAGTAGCAGTAGTTGTAGTAATTGTAGTAGAAGGAGGGGGAAGAGTAGTAATAGTAGTGATACAAATAGTAGTAGTTGTAGGATCAGTAGAAGTAGTAGTGCTCGTAGTAGTATAAGTAGTAGTAGTAGTTGTTGTTGTTATTGTTGTTGTTGTTGTTACTGTTGTTGTTGTTGTAGTAGTAGTAGTAGTTTTGGTAGTACTAGTAGCAGTAGCAGTAGTCGTGGTAGCAGTGGTAGTAGTTGTTGTTGTAGAAGCACTAATAGCCATAGCAATAGTAGTTGCAAAAGTAGTACAAGTAGGGGAAGTAGTAGTAATAGCCGTAGCAACAGAGGTAGAAGTAGCAATGGTACTAATAGTAGTATTAGTAGTAATATAAGTTGTAGTTGTAGTAGCAGTAGTTGTAGTAGTAGTAGCAGCAGCAGTAGTAATAGCAATAGCAGAGGTAGTAGTAGTAGTAGCAACACTTGTAGGAGCAGCAGCAGCATTAATAGTAGTAGGAGTAGTACTAATAGTGGTAGTAGTAGGAGCAGCAATTGTAGTAGTAGTAGTACTAGTAGTAGTAGTTGTAGCAATAGTAGTAGCCGTAGCATTAGCTGCAGTAGTAGTCGCAGTAGTCGTAGTAGTAGCAATAGCACTAGCAGTAGTAGCAGCAGCAGAAGTAGTAGTACTACTAATAGTAGTAGTAGTAGCAGTAGCAGCAACCACGGTTGTTATCGTGGTGGTAATAGTAGATAGTAGCAGTTGTAGTAGTAGTAGTAGTGGTGGTGGTGGTGGTAGTAGTAGTAGTAGTTATAGTAGAAGTAGTATTAGTAGCAAGAATAGGAGGAGTAGCAGTAGTAGCAACAATAGTCGTATTAGTAGTTGTAGCAATAGTAGTAGTTTCAACAGCAACAGTTGTAGTAGTAGCAGTAGTTGATGTAGTAGTAGCAGTTATTGTAGTGGTAGTGTTAAGAAAAATTATAGTTGGAATAGTAGTTGGTGTAGGATTTTTAGTAAGAGTAGTAATAATTGTAGTAGTAGCAATAGTAATAGTCGTACTAGTAGTTGGAGTAGGAGTAGTAGTAGTTGTTGTTGTTAATGTTGTAGTTGTAGAAGTAGTGGTAGTAGTGGTTGTAGTCATAGAAGTAGTCACCGGAGTAGTAGTAGAAGTAGTACTAGGAGTAGAAGTCATAGTAGTAGGACTAGGAGTAGCAGTAGTAGTTGTAGTAGTAGTCAGAGTAGTATAAGTAGTTGAAGTAGTAGTAGTAGTAGCAATAGGTGTGGTAGTAGTAGTGGTAGTATTAGTAGTAGTAGTTGTTGTACAAGTAGTAGTAGTAGTAGCAGAAGTAGTAGTTGAAGTAGTAGTAGGAGTAGTAGTAGTAGTTGCTGTCATCGTAGTAATAGTGGTAATAGTAGTAGTAGTGGTAGTAGAAGTAAAAGTGGTAATAGTAGTATTGGTGGTAGTAGTAGTAGTAGTAGGAATAGTAGTAATAGTAGCAGTAGTAGTATAAGTAGTAGCAGTGGTGCTAATAGCAGCAACAGTAGTAGTTCTACTACTAGTAAAAGTAGCAGTTGTTGCAGTATAAGTTGTAGTAGTAGTGCTAGTAGTGGTTGTAGTAGAAGTAGTAGTAGTTATTGTAGCAGCAGCAGCAGTAGAATTAGTAGTAGTAGCAGTTGGTGTCGGAGGAGTAGTATTAGTAGTAGCAGCAGCAGGAGTAGAAGTAGTAGAAGTAGTAGTAGTTGTACTACTAGCAGTGGTAGAAGAAGTAGCAGTAGTAGTAGTAGCCATAGTGGTAATAGTGGTAATTGTAGTTGCGGTAGTAGCAATAGTAGTAGTAGTATTTGCGATAGTATTAGTAGCAAAATTAGTAGTAGTTGTTGTTGTAGTAGCAACAACTATAGTAGCAATAGCAGTAGCAGCAGTAGCAGCAATAGTAGTAACAGCAGCAATTAGAGCAGCTATAGTAATAGTAATAGTAGTACTAGTATTAGTTGTAGTAACGGAACTACTAGATGTCGAAGTACTTGCAGCAAAAATTATAGCAGTAGTAGTATTAGCAGAAGTAGTAGCAATAGTGCAAGTTATACTCGTAGCAATTGTACAAGTAGTGGTAGTAGTAGCAGTAGAAGCTATAGTAGTTGTAGTGGCAGTAGTAGTATTAGTAGGAGAATTAATAAAAGTATTAGTAATTATAGTATCAACAACAAAAGTAGTAGTAGTGGTAGTAGTAGTAGTAGTAGTGGCAGCAATAGCAGTTGTAGTTATTTTAGAAGTAGTGGTCATTGTTGTAGTAGCCGTAGTAGTAATAACAGTAGTACTAGTAGCAGTTGTATTGGTAGAGCAATAGCCATAGTAGTAGCAGTTGTATTAGTAGAGCAGTAGCCATAATAGCAGTAGTAGCAACTGTAGTAGCAGTAGTAGCTACAATAGTAGTGGTACTAGCATCAGTAGTAGTAATAGTGGTTCTAGTTGTAGTAGTAGCAGAAGCAGTGGCAGTACGTGCAGTAGTAGTAGTGCTAGTAGTAGTAGTAGTAGCTGTAGTAGTAGTAGTAATAGAACTAGTAGTAGTTGGAGAATTAGTAGTAGAAGTAGTTGTGGAAGCAAAAGTAGTAGTAGTAGGAAAATTAGTAGCAGTAGTAGCAGAAGCAGTACTAGTAGGTGCAGTGGTCGACGTAGTAGAAGCTGTTGTAGTGTAGTATTAGCAAAAAATGTAGTCGGAATAGTAGTAGGGAGAGATGGAGTAGGAATAGTAGTAGAAATAGTAGTAGAGGAAATAATAGTCGAACTAGTTGTTGGAGGAGTAGCTAGTAGTAAGAGTAATAGTAGTAGTAGTAGTAATTATTGTTATTGTTGTAGTTGTAGTAGTAGTAGAAGTATCAGTCGTAGCAGTTGTGGAAGTAGTAGTAGGAGTAGCAGTAGTAGTAGAAGTAGGAGTTATAGTAGCAGTAGAAGGACTAGTTCTAGTAATAGTAGGAGTAGTAGTAGTGGTAGTAGTAGTCGCAGCAGTAGTAGCTATAGGAGTAGCAGTAGTAGTAGTAGTAATAGTTGTTGTAGTAGTAGTAGTTGCAGTAGTAGTAGCAGTAGAAATGGCAGCAGCAGTAGTAGTAGTTGCAGCAGCAGCAGTAGCAGTAGTAGTAGTAGTTGCAGCAACAGCAGTAGCAATAGTAGTGGTAGTAGTAGTAGAAGAAGAAGTTGCAGTAGTAGTAGTAGTTGCAATAGTTGTAGTAGTAGTTGCAGTAGTGGTAGCAGTAGTAGCTATAATAGTAACAGTAGGAGCTGTAGTAGTACTAGTAGCAGTAGTCATAGCAAAAGTGGTAACAGTAGTACAAGTAGTAGTAGAAGTAGAAGCAGCAACAGTAGTTGTAGCAGTCATAGTAGCGGCAGTTCTAGCAATTGTAAGGGATGTAGTAGGAGTATTAGTAGTGGTAGTAGCAGTAGCAACAACAACAGCAGGAGCTACAGTAGCAATAGTAGTTGTAGTAGTAACAACAACAGTAGTAGCAGTAGTAGTACTCGAAGATGCAGTAGCAGTAGTCATTGTATTAGAAGTCGTAGAAGCAGTACTAGTAGTAGTAGCAGTAGTAGTAGTAGTAGTAGTGCTAGTAGTATTAGTAGCAGTGGCAGTAGCAGCAGCAGTAGTAGCAGCAAAACTAGTAGTAATAGTAGCAATAGCAGTAGTAGTACTATAGGTTTTGGTGGTAGCTGTAGTAGTTGTGGTGGCAGCAGCAACAGCTGTAGCAGAAAAAGTAGTAGCTATTGTGGTAGTAGCAACAATAGTAGAACTACTACTAGTAGTAGTTATAGTAGTAGTAGTAGCAATAGTAGTAGTAGTAGAATTAGTTGTAGAGGTAATAGAAGTAGTGGCACTAGCAGTAGTTGTTGTTGGGGTAGTTGTAATTCTAGTAGTCGTAGAAGTACTAGTAGCAGTAGGAGTAGCTGTAGAAGTAGTAGTAGTAGTAGCAGTTGTAGTAGCAGTTGTAGTAGTAATAGTAGAAGTAGTAATAGTAAAAGTAGTAGTAGATGTAGTAGTAGTAGTAGTATTAGAAGTTGTTATTGTAGTAGTAGTAGTTGGAGTAGTAGTGATAGTAGCAGCAGTAGTAGTAGTAGTTATACTAGTAGTACTAGTAGCAATAGTAGTAGTGATAGTACTGGTAGTAGTAGTAGTTGGAGTATTAGTACTAGTAGTAACTGTAGTAGCTGTAGTAGTAGTAGTAGTAGTAGAAGCAGCAATAGCAACAGTAGTAGTAGTTATTGCCATAGCAGTAGTTGTAACAGTTGTAGTAGCTGTAGTAGTAATAGGAGGAGGAGTAGTAGTAGTGGTAGTTGTAGTAGTTGTTGTGGTAGTAGTAGTAGTAGTAGGAGTAGTTGTAGTAATAGCAACAGCAGCATTAGCAGCATTAGTAGTAGTAGCAGTAGCAATAATAGTAATAGTAGCAATAGAAGTAGTTGTAGTAGTAGTAGTGGTAGTAGTAGCAGCAGCAGCAAAAGTAGTAGTAGCAGTAGTTGTGGGAGTAGTAGTAGTAGCAGTGGTTGTGGTTTTGGTAGTAGTAGTAGTAGTAGTAGTAATAGTAGTAACAGTAATAGTGATAGTAGCAATAGTAGAAGTAGTAGTTATAGTAGTAATAGTTGGAGTTGTAGTACCACTAGTAGTAGTAGTATTAGGATTATTAGTACTAGTAGTAACATTAGTAGCAATAGAAGTAGTAGCAGCAGTAGTAGTTGTACTAGTAGCAACAGCAATGACAACAGTACCATTGGTGGTAATAGGAGTAGTTGTGGTATGTAATGTAATAGTAGTAGCAGTAGTAGCAGTAGTAGCAGTTGTTGTAGTATGTAAAGTAATAGTAGCAATAGCAGTAGCAATAGTAGTAGTAGTAGGAGGAGGAGGAGGAGGGGGAGTAGTAGTAGTAGTAGCAGTAGCAGTAGTAGTAGTAGTAGTAGTAGTTGAAGTAGTAGTAGCAGTTGTAGTTGCAATGGTAATAGTAGGATCTATAGTTGTACTAGTAGAAGTAGTCATAGCAAAAGTAGTAGCAGTAGTACAAGTAGTAGTAGAAGTTAAAGCAGGAGTAGTAGCAGTAGCAGTTATAGTAGTAGCAGTACTAGTATTTGTAAGAGATGTAGTGGTAGTATTAGTAGTGTTTTTAGCAGCAGCAACAACAACAGCAGGAGCAACAACTGCGATAGTAGTAGTAGTAGTAGTAGCTGCTGTAGTAGTAGCAGTAGCAAAAGTCAAAGTTGCAATAGTAGAGTCAGTATTAGAAGTCAGCCGCAGTGCAAGTAGTAGTAGCATCAGTACCAATTGTAGTAGTAGTGACAGTAGCAGCACCAGTGGTACTAGTAGCGATTGCAGCAGCGATTGTTGTAGTAGTAGCAGTAGTAGCAACAGCAGTAGCAGCGGTAGTAGTAATACTAGTAGTAGCATTAGCAGCAGCTGTAGTATAAGTTCTGGTAGTAGTAGTAGTAGTAGTAGTGGTGGTAGTAGTAGTAGTTGTGGTAGCAACAATAGCAACTGTAGTAGAAGTAGTAGTAGCAGTTGTAGTGGCAGCAACAATTGTAGTACTACTACTGGTAGTAGTTGCAGTAGTAGTTGTAGCGATAGTAGTGGTAGTAGTATTAGTTGTAGTGGTAGTATAAGAAGTGGTACTACTACTAATTGTAGTTGTTGTGGTAGTAGTAATAATAGTAGTAGTAGAAGTAGCAGCAAGAGTAGCAGTAGTAGTAGCAGTAGCAGCAGTAGTAGCAGTAGTAGAAGTTGTAGCAGTAATAGTAGAAGTAGTAGTAGTAGTTGTTGTTGTAGTAGTAGTAGTACTGTGGTAGTAGTAGTCATAGTTGTTGTAGAAGTAGTTGTTGGAATAGTAGTACTAGTAGTAATAGTAGTAGCAGTAGCAGCAGCAGAAGCAATAGTAGTAGTTGTAGTAGCAGCTATGATAACAACAGTAGTAGTAGCAGCAGTAGTAGTAGTAGTAGTAGTATTAGTAGTAGTAGTAGTAGTAGTAGTAGTAGCAGGAGTTGTAATAGTAGTCGTTGTTGGAGTAGCAGTAGTAGTAGTCGCCATAGCAGTAGCAGTAGCGGCAGTACTAGCTATAGTAGTAGAAGTAGTAGCTGTAGCATGTGAAGTAATAGTAGTAGTAGTAGTAGCGGTAGTAGGAGTAGTAGTTGTAGTAGTAGTTGCAGTAGCAGTGGTACTAGTAGTAGTGGTTGTGGTAGTAGTAGTAGTAGTAGTAGTAGTAGTAGTAATAGTAGTAGTAGTAGTAGTAGCAGTAGTAGTAGTAGTAGTAGCAGCAGTAGTAGTTGCTATAGAAGCAAAAGTAGTGGTAGTAGTATTATTAGTAGTAGTATTAGAAGTAGAAGTGGTAGTAGTAGTATTAGTAGTCGTAGTAGTACTAGCTATAGGATAGTAGTAGTTGTAGTAGCAATAGTAGTAGTTGTAGTGGCAATAGTTGCAGTAATAGTAGCAGTAGTAGTAGTTGTAGTTGCGGTAGTAGTAGTAGTAGTAGTAGTAGTAGTAGTAGTAGTAGTAGTATTAGGAGTACTAGTACTAGCAGTAACATTAGTGGCAGTAACAATAGTAGTAGTATTTGTAGCTGCAGCAATAACAATAGTAGCACTAGTTGTTGTAGGAGTGGTTTTTGGTATGTAATGTAATAGTTGGAGGAGTAGTAGTTGAAGTATGTAAAGTAATTATAATAGTAGCAGTATCAATAGTAGAAGTAGTAGTAGTAGCAATCGCAGTAGCTGTAGTAGTTGTAGCAGCAGCAGCAGCAGCTAAAGTTAAATAGTACTAGAATAGAAGTAGAAGTAGTGGTAGTAGTAGTAGTAGTATTAGGAGTAGCACAAATAGTAACTGTAGTAGCAATAGCAGCAACAATAGTATTATTAGAAGTAGCAGTAGCAGTACTAATTATTGTTGTAGTAGTAGTAGTAGTAGAAGTATTAGCAGTTGTAGCAGTTGTAGTAGTAGTGTTAGTATTGGTAGTAGCAATGGCAATTATCGTAGCAATAGTTGTTGCAACAATAGCAATGGTTGTAGCAATAGTAGCAGTAGTTGAAGTTGCAGTAGTAGCGGTAGTAGCAGTAGAAGCCATAGAAGTTGCAGTAGTAGTAGAGGTAGTGTTAGTAGCATTAGCGCAGTAGTAGTAGTAGTGGTAGAAGTAGTAGTAGTAGTGCTAGCAGTAGTAGTAATCGTAGTAGTAATAGTAGAAGTAGTAGTAGTAGATGTAGTACGAGGAGTAGTAGTAGTAGTAGTAGTAGTCAGCAAAGCAATAGTAGTAGTAGTAGGTGTAGTAGTAGTAGTAATAATAATATAATAGAAGCAGTAGTTGTTGCAGTGGTAGTAGCTATTTGAGTAGTAGTAGTAGCTATTTGAGTAGTAGTAGTAGCAAGAGCAGCAATAGTTGCAGTAGTAGTAGTGGTAGTAGAAGTTGCAGCATTAATAGTCGTACTAATAGTAGTACAAGCACTAGCAGTAGTAGTAACAGTAGAAATTATTGTACTAGCGCTGTCAGTAGTAGCTGCAGTAGTAGTTTTTGTAGGAGTAGTAATAGTAGTAGTAATAGTAGTAGCAGTAGTAGTTGCGGTAGTTGTCAAGGCAAAAGCAGTAGCAGTAGTAGTAGAAGTTGTAGTACTAGTAGAAGAAGTAGTAGTAGTAACAACAGTTGTTGTAGCTATA
>RXID01012363.1:39922-66198 GCA_005019695.1 Trichopus zeylanicus subsp. travancoricus
GTACCAGTAGTAACAGCGGTAGTAGTAGTAGGAGTAGTACTAGTAGTAGTTGTAATAGTAGTAGCTGTAGTCGTTGTGATAACACTAATTGTAATAGCGATTGTTGTAGTGGTATTAGTTTCAGTAGTAGTAACAAAAGTAGTAGCAGCAATAGTAGTAATAGTAGTAGTAGTAGGAGTTATAGTAGTAGTAGTAGTAATAGTTGTAGTGGTAGTTGGAGTGTTAGGAGTACAAGTAGGAGTAGTAATGGTAGGAGTAGTGGTAGTAGTAATTGTAGTAGTAGTAATAGTAATAGTAGTAACAGTAATAGTAGTAATAGTTATCATAGTAGTAGTAGTAGCAGTCGTACTAGTTGTACTAGTGATAGTAGTAGCTGTTGTAGTAGTAGTCATAGCAAAAGCAGTTGTTGTTGCTGTTGTTATTGTTGCAGTAGCAGTACCAGTAGAAGTAGCAGTATTAGTAGCAGTAGTAATAGTTGTAGTAGTACTAGTAGTAGTAGTAAGAGTAGCAGTAGCAACAACAGCGGTGGTAGTGGTAGCTACAGTGGTAGTAGTAGCAGCAGTAGCAGCACAAGTAGTAGTTGTAGTAGCAGTGAAAGTAGTTATTCTTGTTGTAGTTGTAGTAGTCGCTGGGCTAATAGTAGTTGTCTTTGTAGTAGTAATAGTACTAGTAGTTGTTGTTGTTGTTGTTGTAGTAGTAGTAGTACTAGTACTTGTATTAAGAGTAGTAGTAGTACTACTAGTAGTAGTAGTAGTACTAGTGGTAGTAGTCGTTGCAGTAGTAGGTATCGGAGTGGTAGTAGGATTAGTTGTAGGAGTAGTAGTAGTACAAGCATTAATTGTTGTAGTAGCAGTTGGAGTAGAAGTAGTGGTAGTAGTAGTAGTAGTAGTATGAGTAGTAGTTGGAGTAGTAGTTGTTGTAGTAGTTATAGTAGTAGAAATAGTAGTCGTAGTAGTAGGAGTTGTAGCAGCATTAGTTGCAGCAGCAGAAGTAGGAGTAATAGAAGTTTTAGTTGCAGCCATAGTAGAAGCAGAAGCGATAGTAGTAGTTGTAGTAGAAGTGGTAGTAGCAGTAGAAGTAGTTGTAGTAGTAGTAGAAGTTGTAGCACTACTACTACAACTAGTAATAGTAGTAATAGTAGTAGTTGTCGTAGTAGTAGTAGTATTTGTAGTAATAGGATTATAGGTTATTGTTGTAGCAACAATAGTAGAAGTTGTAGCAGTAGTATCGATGATAATAATAGTAACAATAGTAGTACTAGTAATAGTAGCAGTAGTAGTTATTGTAGTAGCAACCACAGTAGTTGTGTTAGTATTTGTAGTAGTAACAATAGTAGTAGTAGCAGTGGCAGTTGTGCTAGTAGCAGTAGTAATAGTAATGGTAGTACTTGTAATAGTAGTAGTTGTTGTAGTAGTAGTAGTAGTAGTAGTAGTCGTTGTAGTAGTAGTAGTAGTAGTAGTCGTTGTAGTAGTAGTAGTAATAGTAGCAGTAGTAGTAACAACTGCAGTAGTAGCAGTAGCAGTAGTAGTAGTACCAATAGTATTAGCGGCAATAGTAGTAGTAGTAGTGGCACTCGCAATAGTAGTCGTAGCAGTAGTAATTGTAGTAGTGCTAGTAGTAGTAGTTGTAGTAGCTGTAGTAGTCATTGTCATTGTAGTAGAATTAGTAGTAGTATTAGTAGTAGTCTTAGTAATAAAATTAGGAGCAGGAGTGGTTCTAGTACAGGGAGTATTAGTGGTGATAAGAGTTGTAGTAGTAGTAGCAGTAGTGGCAGTAGTAGAATTAGTAGTAAGAGTAAATATTACAGGAGTAGTAGTAGTAGGGGTATTGGTTGATGTAGTAGCAATATAGTACTATCAGCTGCAGCAGTATTAGTAGAAGTTATAGTAGTAGAAGTAGTGGCAGCTGCAACAGCAGCTGCAGTAGCAGTAGTACTAGAAGTAATAGTAATAGTAGTAGTCGTAGTAGTAGCCGTAGCAGTAGTAGTAGAAGTAGTAGTAATGGTAGCAGTAGTAATAGAAGTAGTAAAAGTTGGAGTAATAGTAATTATAGTAGTAATTGTTGTAATAGGGGTAGTAGTAGTTGTCGTAGCAGTAGCAGTAGTTGTCGTAATATCTATAGTAGTGGTTGCGGTAGTAGCAGTAGTAGATTTATTTGGAGTAGATGTTGTATCAAAAGTAGTAGTTGTAGTAGTATTAGGAGTAGCAGCAGAAGTAGGTGTAGTAGTTGTAATAGTAGTAATCGTAGTATTAGCAGTAGTAGTGATGGTAGTAGTAGTAGAAGTAGCAATTCCATAGTAGTAGTAGTAGTAGCAGTGGTAGAAGCAAGAATTGTTATCATTGGAGTAGGAGTAGTAGTAGTAGTACTAGTAGTAGTAGTAATAGTCGGAGTGTTAGGAGGAGGACGAGGAGGAGGAGGAGGAGGAGGAGCAGCAGCAACAACAGTAGTAGTAGCAGCAGCAGTAGCCGTAGTATTAGCAGTTGTAGTAGTAGTTGTGGTAGTAGAAATAGTTGTACTAGTAGTAGTAGTAGTAGTAGTAGTAGTAGTAGTAGTAGTAGTAGTAGTAGTATTTGTAGTTGTACTAGTAGTAGTGGTAGTAGAAGTAGTAGTAGTAGTAGTCCCGGTATTAGTAGTAGTAGCAGCAGCAGCAGTAGTAGTAGCAATAGCAGTAGCAGCAACAGCAGTAGTAGACGTAGAAGTAGTAGTAATAGCCGTGGCAGTAGTAGTTGTAGCAACAACATCAATAGTAGTAGTAGTAGTACAAGTAGTACCTGTAGTAGTAGTAGTAGTAGTAGTACTTGTAGTAGTTGTTGTGGTAGTAGAATTAGTAGCAGTAGTTATTCTAGTAGTAGTAGTATTAGTGGCGATAGGAGTTGTGGTAGTATTAGTAGTAGTAGTGATTGTAATTGTTGTAGCAGTACTAGTAGTACGAGTACTGGTAGATGTAGCAGTACTGTATTACTAGCAGCAGCAGCAGTAGCAGGAGTAGAAGTAGCAGTTGTCGTAGTAGTTGCAGCAGTTGTAGCAGTAGATGCAAGAGCAGTAGCTATAGCAGTAGTACTAGCAGTAGTAGTAGCAACAGGAGCACTAGTAGTAGTAGGAGGAGGAGCAATAGCAGGAGTAGTAGTAGTAGTAGCAATGGCTATAGCAGTAGTAGTAGTAGTAGCAGTAGCAGTAGTAGTAGTAGTAGTAGTAGCAGTAGTAGCAGCAGTAACAGTAGTAGTAACAGCAATAGAAGTAGTACAAGATGGAGTAATAGTAGTAGTAGTAGTAGTAATAGGAGTAGTGGTTGTTGTAGTAGTAGCAACAGAAGTAGTGGTAGTGGCAATAGCAGTAGTCATAGTAGTAGTAGCAGTAGAAGTAGTGCTAGTAGTAGTAGTAGTAGTAGTAGTAGTAGTATTAGGAGGACGTGGGGGAGTAGTAGTAGTAGTAGTAGTACTAACAGCAACAGCAGCAGCTGTAGTGCTAAAAGTAGTAGTGGCATTAGTAGGATTGGCTATATTAGTAGCAGTCATATGAGTAGTAGTAGTAGTAGTAGTAATAGGAGTAGTAGTAATAGTAGTAGTAGTAGTAGTTATAGTAGTACTAGTTGTTGTAGTAGTAGCAATTGTAGCAATAGTAGTAGTAGTAGTAATAGAAGTGTGGTAGTAGTAAAAATATTAGTAGCAGCAGTAGTAATAGTTCAACTAAAAGTAGTAGGAGTAGTAGGAGTTGTAGTAGGAGTTGTAGTAGTAGTAGTGGTGGTGGTGGTGGTGGTCGGAGTAGCAGCAGTAATTGTTGTACTAGTAATTGTTGTTGTAGTAGTAGTAATAGTAGTAATTGTAGTTGTAGTTGTAGTAGTTGTCATAGTAGTAGTTGTCGTAGTATTTGTAGCAGTATTAGTAGTTGCAGTAGTAGGAGTTGTAGTAGTAGTAGTTGTTGTAGTTGTAGCTACAGTAGCAATAATACTAGTAGCGCAGTAGTAGTTGTAGTAGTAGTAATAGTATCAGTAGTAGTAGAATTTGTAGCACTAATAGTAGTAGTAGGATTTATAGTAGTAATAGTAGTAATAATAAAAATAGTAGCAGTAGGTGCAGTAGTAGTTGTAGTAATAGTGGTAGTAGTAGGAGTAGTGGTAGCAGTTGTAGTAGTAGTAGCATCATTAGTAGTAGTAGTAGTAGTAGTAGTAGCAGCAGTAGCAGTGGTATTGATAATAGAAATAGTTGTATTAGTAGTAGTAGCAGCAGTAGTAGTGGTGGTAGTAGTAGTAGTAGTAGTTGTAGTAGTAGTTGTTGTTATTGTACTAGTGGTTGCAGTAGTAGTAGTAGTCGCAGTAGTAGTGGTAGTAGTAATCATAGTAGGAGTAGGAGAAGCAGTAGTAGTAGTGGTAATCATAGTAGAAGTTGGTGTAGTAGTGATAGTAGTAGTAGTAGTTGTTGTTGTTGTTGTAATAGTCATAGTAGTAGTAGTGGTAGGAGTGGTAGTAGTTGTAATTGTAGTTGTAGTAGTAGCATCAGCAGTAGTAGTAGTAGTTGTTGTAGCAGCATCGGCAGCAGCAGTAGTGGTATTAATAGTAGAAGTAGTACAAATAGTAGTAGAAATAGTAGTTGTGGTAGTACTAGTAGGGGTAGTAGTAGTTGTAGTTTTGGTAGTAACAGTAGTATTAGTAATGATAGTAGTTGTAGGAGTACTAGTAATAGTAGTAGCAGTTGTAGTAGTTGCAATAGTAGTACTGATAATAGTAGGAGTAGTGGTAGTAGTAGTAGTATTAGTATTAGTATTAGTAGTAATAGTAGTAGTAGTAGTAGTAGCATCAGTTGTAGTAGTAGCAGTAGTAGTAGTTGAAGTACTAGTTGTAGTAGTTGAAGCAGTTATTGTTGTTGTCGCAGAAGTAGTACTAGTAATACTCATAATAATTGTAGTAGAGGTCGTTGTAGTAGTAGTGGTAGTAGTAGTTACAAGTGTAGCCACAATAGTTGTAGTTGGAAGAGCATCAGCGGAAGTTATAGTAATAGTAGTAGCAGTAGTCGCAGCAACTATAGTTGTAGTGGCACTAGTAATAGCAACAACAACAGTAAAAGTATTAGTGTTGTTGTAGTAGTAGTAGTTGTGGTAGTAGTAGTTGTACTAGCAATAATAGTAGCAGCAGCAGTTGTTGTTGTAGTTGTAGTTGTAGTAGTAGTAGAAGTTGTAGTTGAAGTGGTAGCCATAGCCGCCGAAGTAGTAGTAGTTGTAGTAGCAGTAGTAGTAGCAATAGTAGCAGTTGTTGTTGTTGTAGCAGTAGAATCAATAGTAGCAGTAGTAATAGTAGTTATGGTAGTAATAGTAGTAGCAGTAGTAGCAGTCGTAGTAACTGTAGCAGTAGTTGTAGTCACTATAGCATAGTAGTAGCAGTTGTAATAATAGTAGTAGTAGTAGCTGTACAAGTAGCAGAAGTTGTAGTAGTAGGAAACAAAGTAGCAGTAGTAGTAGCAAGAGCGGCAGTAGTAGTAGCAGCAATAGTTGTGGTAGAATTAGTTGTAGTAGTAGTTGTTATATTAGTACTTACAGTAGTAGTAGCAGTACTAGTAGTAATAGTAGTTGTAGTAGGAGGAGTTGTAGTATTTGTAAAAGTAGTAGTAGTTTGAGTAGAAGCAGTAGTAGTTGTAATAGTAGTAGTAGTAGTACTAGCTTTTGTAGTAGTAGTAGGTGTAGTAGTACTTGAAGTAGTAGTAGTAGGTGTAGTAGTAGTAGTTTTTGTAGCAGTAGTATGTGTAGTACTAGCAAGAGTTGTAGTTTGTTTCATTAGTAGTACTAGTGGTTGCCGTAGTGGCAGTAGTAGCAGTAGTAGTAGTTGTGATAATCAAAGTAGCAGTAGTAGCAGGAGTATTAATAGTAGTTGTAGTTATAGTAGTAGTAATAGTAGTTGCAGCAGTAGTAGCAGTTGTAGTAGTAGTAGTAGTAGTAGTAGCAGCAGCAGTAGTTGTTGTAGTAGTAGTCGTAGCAGCAGAATCAATAGTAGCAGTAGTAATAATAGTTATGGTAGTAGTAGTAGTAGCAGTAGTAGCAATCGTAGTTATGGTAGTAGTAGCTGTAGCTATAGTTGTAGTCGCTGTAGCAGTCGTAAAAATAGTAGTAGTAGTAGCTATACAAGTAGCAGAAGTTGTAGTAGTAGGAACAGAAGTAGCAATAGTAGTAGCAGGAGTGGTAGTAGTAGTAGCAGCCATAGTTGTAGTAGAATTAGAAGTAGTAGTTGTTATATTAGTACTTACAGTAGTAGTAGTTGTTGTAGTAGTAGCAGTTGTAGTATTTGTAAAAGTTGCAGTGGTATGAGTAGAAGCAGTAGCAGTTGTAGTAGTACTAGCTTTTGTAGTAGTAGTAGGTGTAGTAGTACTTGAAGTAGTAGTAGTAGGTGTAGTAGTAGCAGGAGTTTTAGTTGGTTGCATTAGTAGTACTAGTAGTTGCCATAGTGGCAGTAGTAGTAGTAGTAGTAGTTGTGATAATCAAAGTAGTAGTAGTAGCAGGAATATTAATAGTAGTTGTATTTGTAGTAGTAGTAGTAACAGTAGTTGCAGTAGCAGTCGCAGTTATAGTAGTAGTAGTAGTAGTAGTAGTAGTAGAAGTAGTAGTATTAGAAGTAGTAGTATTAGAAGTAGTAGTAGTTGAAGTAGTAGTAGCAGTAGTAGGAGTAGTAGTAGAAGTAGTAGTAGTTGAAGCAGTAGTTGCGGTAGTAGCAGCAGTAGTAGTAGTTGTAGTAGTAGTATTAATAGTGATGATAGTAGTAGTAGTAGTAACAGTAGTATTAGTAGCAGTGGTAGTAAAAGTACTAGAGGAATAGTTGGAGTAGTAGTAGTAGCAGTATTATCATGAAATCGACCTTCCTAACGCCGGCGATGCTCGCCGAAGTTTCCGAGGTCGCGGAAGCTCTTTTTCGAGAAGGAAAGTAGCAACAAGAAATAAGGAGAAGATATGGAAAAACTCTCGGATTCTTATTGCTAAATTCACACAACACTTGGATTTCTAAGATTTCTGCGATTCTTCAGATTATTATTTACAATGGAGGCGTGCCCCTTATATAGAGGGCACGGTGATGTAAGCGCTCACATCAGCTGGTGGTATTAGCTAAGCGCTTACATTAGCATAATAGTAGCCTATGCTAGGGTAGGCCTATAGCCTTTACATAAGACTCCAAGGGAAGTCTTGTCCTAGGCATAGCCTTTATATCCTAAGGCGTAGCCTTTACAAAAGACTCCAAAAGAGATCTTATCCTAAGGCGTAGCCGTTATATCCTAAGGCATAGCCTTTACAGAAGACTCCAAAAGACGTCGCTGTCATAGGCTGGTAGCTCGTCCTTTGGCTAGGCTCGTCCTCTTGCTATGCTTTGACTTCTTATTTCGTAGCTCTAGCTGCTACTGTACTGTACAACAGGATTCTACTTTCCTGTATTAGCTACTATACTTCCCACCACGCTACGCCTGCTATGGGACAATGGTAGGTATTGCCGGCGTCTGCTTGACGCGCGCTCTCTTGTTCAGTAACCATTTGCGGATGTTGGCTTCAGAGATTCGTCCATGTAGTCTTAGTGCCCAGGTCAGGTCCTGTGTTTGCCTCTTTCTAGGGGGCCTGTCACTTTGACGAAAAAGGCTGTTGAGTATCCGTAGTTGCGTTGGTGTCGGTTTCCACCATCGTCCGGTTGTGGGTTCTGTGTTGCATGCCTTTGGCCATCTGTCTTGCATGTAGCCTGTCAGGTGCTCCCTTGTGTTCTTGATAAGCAGCTTGATTTCAGATTGCTGCTCCTTGTCATAGTCTGCACATGCTATGTCCTTGAGAATTCTGTGGTCGTAGAGCTCTTGTATGATGAATCCCGAGTATTCTGTACGCCTTGGTACTTGCTCACCCTGTGGGATGTAGTGAACCGCACAGTTGTGCATGACGCTCTCTGCAGGGACTACCTCAGTATGGAAACTATAGAAAAGTTTCCTTGTATCCCTGGATTCTCTTGGACTCCCATCTTCTGTGAGTGCTTCCTTTGGGCGGTACAGCCATTGTCCTATGAGGGACACCTGTCCTCCTTTGTCTTGGAAAATCCCCTTGATAATAATTACATAGGGGTTTTCATATATCCATTCGGGTGCCAGTAGTACCTCGTCATGAAGATGGTAGGTTTTGCCATCCAGGCTGAATGCGAGGTAGTGTAGTTTCTCTTCTGGGCCCCTTCCGGAGGTTAGAACCGCCGCTCCTACGGGCTTTGCTGGGTACTCCTCTTGTGCCAGGGGAGAAGTACTTGTTGTTGGGGTGATGGAACTTGGCCCGTTGTTATGCCTAGTGCACTCTTCCTTTTTCGGTTGGCATCCTTCTTCGAGTTCCTGGAGAACATATATGACTTCATTTTGTATGAGTGGGCGGAGGGAGTTGTGGAGGTTCTGAGGATCCTCCCCTTCTGAGATGCTGTATATTGCATCACTCTGGTCCTCTCCTTCCTGCACAGATATTAAGTCCTAGTTTTCTGGAACATCTAGTTGCTCGAAGATGGCAACCCGTTTTACGTTCTTTCTGTCATTAGGGCATTCTCTGGCGAAATGCCCCATGTCTCCGCAGAGGTAGCACTTGCAGCGTCTATTGCGCACAAGGTGCTTCCTTCTTTCAATGCGCACGTGGGTGTCGTGCGGCTTTCCTTTGTATGTCTTCGCCTTTCTGACCCCGTACTTCTTTTCGGTGGTGTAGTAGCCTGGGATCGGGATCTTGCTGCAGAAGGAAAGATCCTTGAGGGATCTTTTGAATGCGGCGTCTTTGCATTCCTCCTCCAGGTATTGGTAGGCGAATAGTATCCTGGGTATTACCCCGATGTTTACTCCAGGATACCTCTGATCGAAGGCCGCCTTCATTCTTCGGCCAATGTCTCCCGGCATTTTTAACCAGAACTTCTCAGATAGCTCCGTTCCTATAAACAACCTTCCAGTTTTGGTAGCTAACCTGAGGTAGTCATTCATGTATAAAAGTATATCTTTCATGTTTGTGCATGAAAGTCTTTCCAAGTCCCGGTATGTCGTGTCTTGAGCCAAGGTTGAACCTTGGGCTGGATCCTCCAATGAGAAGACCCTTCTCATCTGGGAAAGGATGTTTTGAGTGCCATCCCTTCCTCCTCCGGCTGCAATAATGGCTTGGTAGTCTGCGCCATATAGCATACGCCATTGCACCCATGCAAGCCTGGCTGTTTCCCCTAGGAGGTTTTCCATGTATTCAATCTTGTCTCGCGCATCAGTGAATCCTTGCGCGGCGACATGGTTCCTCGTGATGGTTTCCCATCTTGCAAATGTTTCCTCAAATAGCCCGAGCTGTTTGGGCATTATCAAGAGGGCTCCTTCGTTCTGCTGTGCGGACGGTAGGGTCCACCTTTCATTGTTGAAGCCTCTTTGGAAACTTCCTTGGTTCCGCTGCCCAGACTCCGTTGTTATGCTGGATATTGTTGGAGTCGTGTTGGCCGCTGGTGGGTAACCTGGGGGTCCTGGTTCCATTGAAGCATCTGTGGGTGGCATGTACGGCCCGCTCGGAGATGTTGCCGAGGTTAGTGTACTTGTGTACAACCTCTCAGATAGCCTTTGGGCTAGTTTCCGCAGGGCAGGGTACTCCATCTCCGGTACTTCCTCTTCAATGCCTGCTGCAATCACATTAGCACTATGAGGGGGACAAGCGTTACCTTCTTCCTCATGCTTTTCAGAAAGTATGCTGGCTGGTTCCTCCTCATCAGGCTCTTTCTTGTCATCTATGTCTCCCCATCCAGTTGGTTCGGGGGGGCCATAGTAGATATCCTCCGGGGGAGTATATTTGACATAGTAGTCGTACCTCCCACTAGGCTCCCCTAGTGTGTCCCAGACTTCATCTGGTTGTTGGGAAAGCACGTCCCTTCTGCCTTCAGGAGGATCTTCGTCCTCGTCGGGATATACATCCCACTTTGGGGCTCTGAGTGGATATTCCATCTCTCCTTCTCCTTCAGGGAACCCCTCTTTACAGAGCTGATGAAAGTAACTTTCGTCGTCACTTTCCTCTTCATCTTCTTCATCTTCCTTCAGTAGGACAGCAATTATATGAGGAGTTCTGAGCTCCTCTTCGTCATTGAATGCCTCCTCATCTCTTGGGAGGTAGCAGGATCTTCTTGGCATTTCTGCCGGCTTGTAGCTTCCGAACCGCAGAGAGATGCTCCCATCAAGGAGGCCCCTGCTCATGACCTCCTCAGGTTGAGTCGGTGCGGAGAGCTTCGTTGGCCGGACAGTCCAGCTGCGTCCTTGCAGCGCCTCTGCTGAGTACCTACGTCCTGGGAGGGCGTGTACTCCGTGGCTTGCTAGGTAGTCGACGACTCCTTGAATGTCGTAGGCAAAGCCTACGTTTGGGGTATTCGAGAGCCTTCCTACCATGCCTCTAGTGATTAATAAATTGGACGCACCACTTTGCCAGTTCTCGTATCCCTTAGTTAGGATAGAGACTTGTACGTGCTTGTAGAAGTCCATGACAGTCATCATGACGTTTGGTATCACGTATACCAGTTGACTGCCTTTTGCTAGGTCCACCTCCATCGTGGCCAGTAGTGCTTTGTTTCCTTCCCACTGGTTGTCACGGAAGACGACCAGAGCCATTGTACCAACCTCCTGTCGGTGTAGGATCTGGAGTCGAAGTTGCAGTACACCGAGGTGTATGTACTGCATCCCGCTTTGCCGTAGTTGATGGTAGCTTTCCTCCTGTATGAATGGGAGGTCTACCTGGTCATTGTCGACACAGAGGATTGCCTCCTCCGATCTATGTGTGTACACCCGATGGGGCACATCGTCCTTCCGGGAGTGGTACAGAACCTCCGCTGGAACTATGGCAGCTCTCTCCTGCATTGATAGTTTTAATTGTACCTGAGGATCGATCTGCTGCTCTAGTGTGTCTTGCGGGGTGTTTCTCCCCATCAGGAGTCTACCCATTCTCCTAGTTGTTTGTTGTGCCGTATGAAGGTGCCTTTGGCTCCTCCGGTATCCCCGAATCTGATCTTCGCACATCGGAGATGGTGCTGGGATAGGTAGCCCTTTGTAAACCAACTGGGTGTTGGTTCCTGGGGCCATCGCCTCAAAGCTTTTGCACTTCCTCAGCTAGTATCTTGTAAGGATCCCGAAAGACCCTTAGTTTGCCTCGTGCCTCCTGAGGCCGTTGCGTGCGCCTCTCGTGCTGTTGGAGAAGCTTGTCCAGCCGTTCAAGGCTGTCGCCTGGTTCTCTTTGCTGGGGTTGTTGCCTGAACGCCTCAAGTACTAGTCCTCGGGCCTCTTGTTTTGAAAGGGGCCTGCTGTCTAGGACTGCAGTTGTTAAAGTCTTCAGAGAAATCTCGAGCCTCGAGATCTCTTGTGTGCAAGCTTGATGCAGTTCAAAGAGTTGTTTTAAATTTTTTAAGTTAACTCTTGATGCAATACAGGTTTTATCGTAAATAACAGACAAGTTATGAGCTAGTTGATTGGTGGAAACCTTTGTTACTAAAGCAAGGTCAAGATACTCAAGGCTAGAGGTTCGGGAACGTTCATACCCCTCCTGAATGGATTTTTCCCATGCTTCAGACATATGGGCTAAAAAGTTCACAGTTACTACAATTTCCAAAGGATAAATTCCAGTATTAGGTTAAACATGGCAATTCCTTACTAGATTAAAGCAACGCTTTAGGATCATACAGGTGTGCCCTTGGGCTTACTCACGGCCACTCGCCTTTACTGCCAAGTTAGGACCTGTCCTTTTTCCTTACACAAAGCTCTTCATCCAGTCAGTAAAAACCATGCTTAATTCTAATCCGCAAATTACCACAAAGGAAAGGATAGCACTTATGAATTCTTAACACAAAATCTGAACACAGTAGTTTAAATCAGGATTTGGGTAATTACGACCCTTACCTCGCACTCTTGGCACCTTGACCTCTTGGGGGTTCTACTCCGCCATATCTTTAGCTAGCTCTGATACCATGAAATCGACCTTCCTAACGTCGGCGATGCTCGCCGAAGTTTCCGAGGTCGCGGAAGCTCTTTTTCGAGAAGGAAAGTAGCAACAAGAAATAAGGAGAAGATATGGAAAAACTCTCGGATTCTTATTGCTAAATTCACACAACACTTGGATTTCTAAGATTTCTGCGATTCTTCAGATTATCATTTAAGGAAGTATAGTAGCTAATACAGGAAAGTAGGCTCCTGTTGTACAGTACAGTAGCAGCTAGAGCTACGAAATAAGAAGTCAAAGCCTAGCAAGAGGACGAGCCTAGCCAAAGGACGAGCTACCAGCCTATGACAGCGACGTCTTTTGGAGTCTTCTGTAAAGGATATGCCTTAGGATATAAAGGCTACGCCTTAGGATAAGATCTCTTTTGGAGTCTTTTGTAAAGGCTACGCCCTTAGGATATAAAGGCTACGCCTAGGACAAGACTTCCCTTGGAGTCTTATGTAAAGGCCATAGGCCTACTCTAGTATAGGTAACTATTATGCTGATGTAAGCGCTTAGCTCATACCACCAGCTGATGTGAGCGCTTACATCACCGTGCCCTCTATATAAGGGGCACGCCTCCATTGTAAATAAACATCGTAGAAATCTTAGAAATCACAGAAAGTCATAGAGAAGTTGCAATAAGAATCCGAGAGTTTCTCCATATCTTCTCCTTATTTCTTGTTGCTACTTTCCTTCTTGAAAAAGAGCTTCCGCGACCTCGGAACTTCGGCGAGCATCGCCGGCGTTAGGAAGGTCGATTTCATGGTATCAGAGCTAGCTAAAGATATGGCGGAGTAGAACCCTCAAGAGGTCAAGGTGCCAAGAGTGCGAGGTAAGGGTCGTAATTACCCAAATCCTGATTTAAACTACTGTGTTCAGATTTTGTGTTAAGAATTCATAAGTGCTATCTTTTCCTTTGTGGTAATTTGCGGATTAGAATTAGGCATGGTTTTTACTGACTGGATGAAGAGCTTTGTGTAAGGAAAAAGGATAGGTCCTAACTTGGCAGTGAAGGCGAGTGGCCGTGAGTAAGCCCAAGGGCACACCTGTATGATCCTGAAGCATTGCTTTAATCTAGTAAGGAATTGTCATGTTTAACCTAATACTGGAATTTATCCTTGGGAAATTATGGTAACTGTGAACTTTTAGCCCATATTTCTGAAGCATGGGAAAAATCCATTCAGGAGGGGTATGAACGTTCCCGAACCTCTAGTCTTGAGTATCTTGATCTTGCTTTAGTAACAAAAGTTTCCACCAACCAACTAGCTCACAATTTGTCTATTATTTACGACAAAACTTGTATTGCATCAAGAGTTAACTTAAAGAATTTAAAACAACTCTTTGAACTACATCAAGCTTGCACACAAGAGATCACGAGGCTCGAGATTTCTCTGAAGACTTTAACAACTGCAGTCCTAGACAACAGGCCCCTTTCAAAACAAGAGGCCCGAGGACTCGTACTCGAGGCGTTCAGGCAACAACCCCAGCAAAGAGAACCAGGCGACAGCCTTGAACGGCTGGACAAGCTGCTCCAACAGCACGAGAGGCGCACACGAAGGCCTCAGGAGGCACGAGGCAAACTAAGGGTCTTTCGGGATCCTTACCAGATACTTGCTGAGGAAGTGCAAAAGCTTGAAGGCTGATGGCTTACTATCTGCCTACCCCACGGGACGACTACTACAATTGGTGTTATCAGGACCAGCAAAGCTACCAACAACATTATGAGAACGAGGCTCCAGAGGAGGAGTACTTCACCAGAGGAGACAATTACCCTCTAACCTCTTCTTCTTACAGGCCTTCTTACAGCACCAACTATGTGGAGATCCCTTTTAATGCGCAGTATCTACAAGAACTGCAAGAAGCAGAACGCAAAAAGAACCGTCACTCCTCTTTATCAACCCAAAGTCTGCACAGCTCCCTCGACCCACCTGAGCAGGAGAGAGCAGTTTGTGTTCTTGGAGAACGAGAAGGAGGGTATCGCCCTCAGGTAACGCTGCCTTACTTCCAAGGAAAATGTTCTCATTCTTGGCAGCATAACGACTTCGTGCAGCCGCGAGAAGAAAAATGCGTGTGCTGCAAGATCCAAACAATGCAGTGGGCAAGGATTCATTGCCCCAAATGCAAGGTTACTGCCTGTAACCTATGTGGACCCTATTACTTTAAAACAGCGGTCCCAGTTACACCAGCTCCACCCGAACCATTCCCTAACCAGAGGCTGATGCAAGAAAGGTGTGAAGGAAAAATTGAGCGGCTGGAGAAAGAGGTGGGCTACTGCAAAGAAACAGTCAAGGCATTAGAGCTAGGCGCAAGCCTGCAAAAAGACTCTGAGAAGCTCAAAGAAAAGGAAGCAGAAGCAAGCAAGGAACTGGAGTGCACCAGTATCCTACTACAGGAAAGTGTCTACAAGACAACAGCTGAAGGAGAGGCTCAACCGAAGCCTGGACCAAAAATAGTAAAGAATATGCTCTACAACATGAATGTTGAACTTGAAATACCTAACATTCCTAGGTTCCAAGTCAGAGCCATACTAGACACAGGAGCAACAACCTGCTGTATTGATGAAGCTTCAGTACCACCCGAAGCACTGGAGAAAAATAGCTTCGTGGTACAATTCAGCGGGATAAACTCAAAGCAATCGGCGGACAAAAAACTAAAAGGTGGAAGGATGCATATTGGGGATAACAGCTTCAAGATCCCCTACACTTACAGCTTCAAAATGGAGCTAGGTGATGGCATCCAGATGATAATTGGATGCAACTTTATAAAAGCCATGCAAGGAGGAGTTCGGATAGAAGGTAACATCGTAACCTTCTATAAAAATCTAATTGTTATCAGTACTACTCCCACAGCATCGGTGGCCGCCGCCGTAGAAGAATTGGAGCTGGAGGAAGAAGAGTATATTGATATCCAGCAATCAGTATACTACAATACAGGGCTCAGCAGGGAGTCCTTCCTCCAAAAATTTCAACCAGTAATAACAAGGCTGAAAGAAGCAGGGTTTATTGGCGAAAACCCGTTAAAGCACTGGGCAAAGAACAAAGTGGTGTGCCATCTGGATATCAAAAATCCAGACTTTGTTATAGAAGATCGTCCTATGAAGCATGTCACCCCACAACTGCAGGACACCTTCAAAAGGCACGTAGAAGCCCTACTGACCATGGGAGTCATCCGGCCAAGTAGAAGTCGGCACAGGACAACGGCCTTCATCGTAAGGTCAGGAACAATCGTCGACCCGACTACAGGCAAAGAGGAAAAAGGAAAAGAGAGAATGGTCTTCAACTACAAGCGTCTGAATGACCTTACAAACAAAGACCAATACAGCCTCCCGGGGATCAATACTATCCTAAGGAGGGTAAGCCACAGCAAGGTCTACTCTAAGTTTGACCTGAAAAGTGGTTTCCATCAGGTGGCCATGCACCCAGCTTCTATTGAATGGACCGCATTCTGGGTGCCCTCTGGCCTATACGAATGGTTGGTCATGCCGTTCGGCCTGAAGAATGCCCCAACCGTATTCCAACGAAAAATGGACCATTGCTTCAAAGGTACAGAAAACTTCATTGCCGTCTACATTGACGACATTCTTGTTTTCTCAAAGACAGAAGCAGAGCATGCTAAGCACCTGAACATCATGCTCGATATTTGTGAGGAGCATGGGCTCGTCCTGAGTCCTACAAAAATGAAGGTAGCGGTAACAGAAGTGGAGTTCCTAGGTGCCATCATCGGGAACCAAAGGATCCGGCTGCAGCCTCACGTGATCAAGAAAATCACGGAGGTACAAAATAAATCACTCATGACCAAGAAGGGGCTTCGTTCCTGGTTAGGCGTCCTCAATTATGCCAGGAATTACATTCCCAACTTGGGAAGGCTCCTCAGCCCACTGTATGCAAAAACCAGCCCAACTGGAGAAAAGAAAATGAACCAACAGGATTGGGCTCTAGTGGGCCAGATTAAAAAATTAGTCCAGCAACTACCGGACTTGGAAGTACCCCCTACAGAGAAGCTACATCCTTCTAGAAACAGATGGCTGCATGGAAGGATGGGGGGGCATCTGCAAATGGAAGCCGCAGAAATATGATCCGAAATCCGCAGAACATGTGTGTGCTTACGCAAGCGGGAAATTTAACCCCATCAAATCCACCATCGATGCGGAGATCTATGCGGTAATGAACTCACTGGAAGCACTAAAGATCTACTACTTGGATAGAAAGGAACTAACGATTTGGACCGACTGCCAAGCTATAATTAGCTTCTTCAACAAGTCTCCGAATCACAAGCCTTCCAGGATACGCTGGATCGCCTTTACAGACTATATTACTGGGATAGGGATCCCGGTACACTTCGAACACATCGAGGGCAAGGATAATCAGCTCGCTGACTCCTTGTCACGATTACTTTCTTCTCTAGTCTGTGCAGGATGGCCAGCAGAAGAAGACCTCGAAACTCTGGAGCTCGTGGCCACAGCAATTCAAGAAGTCCAAGCAGCCCCAGCACACAAGGAGTGGCAGGACCTAGCCGAGATGCTACTACAACTGCAGGGTTCCCTGCAAATGAGCAGGATATCCGTACAGCAGCAGCAACAGCAATCACGGCACTGCGGCAACTGTGTAATCTCCACACCAGCAAACTATGGGAGTGCGAACGACTCAGCTACCAGGATCACTTTTGGGCCACCTGGTACCCTACAATGGCCCAGATAGACCAGCAGCTCCAGAATACCCTCCGACTAGTCCAAGACGCCGTTTCCAGGACCAGCCTCTTTTCCCTCTCTCAGACGCACACGGAGCGTGGTGGGCAACGTAACTGGCCAAAGAAGACGGCAGCAAAGCCACTGTCCCGTAGCAGGCGGAGCGTGGTGGGAAGTATAGTAGCTAATACAGGAAAGTAGAATCCTGTTGTACAGTACAGTAGCCGCTAGAGCTACGAAATAAGAAGTCAAAGCCTAGCAAGAGGACGAGCCTAGCCAAAGGACGAGCTACCAGCCTATGAAAGCGACGTCTTTTGGAGTCTTCTGTAAAGGCTATGCCTTAGGATATAAAGGCTACACCTTAGGATAAGATATCTTTTGGAGTCTTCTGTAAAGGCTACGCCTTAGGATATAAAGGCTACGCCTAGGACAAGACTTCCATTGGAGTCTTATGTAAAGGCTATAGGCCTACTCTAGTATAGGTTACTATTATGCTGATGTAAGCGCTTAGCTCATACCACCAGCTGATGTGAGCGCTTACATCACCGTGCCCTCTATATAAGGGGCACGCCTCCATTGTAAATGATCATCGAAAAATAATCGCAGAAATCTTAGAAATCCAAGTGTTGTGTGAATTTAGCAATAAGAATCCGAGAGTTTCTCCATATCTTCTCCTTATTTCTTGTTGCTACTTTCCTCCTTGAAAAAGAGCTTCCGCGACCTCGGAACTTCGGCGAGCATCGCCGGCGTTAGGAAGGTCGATTTCAGTACTACTATGACCTCCACTACCGCTACTGCTACTACTACAACTACTACTACTATTACTATGCCTACTACTACTACTACAACTACTACAACTCCAGCTAGTATTCCTTCCCCAACACGTATTCCTACTCTACTCCGACTAGTAAGACTACTGCTACTACTCCAACTACTATTACTACAACAACAACAACAACAACAATAACTACTACTACTACTATTACTGCGACTACTACTACAGCTACTACTGTGGCCACCACTACTATTGATGCTTCTGATACATCAACTACTACTACCAGCATTACTACTACTACTGTTGCTATTACTACAACAACTACTACTCTTTCTACGACTACTACTAACACCACTACTACTACTACTTCTACCGCTACTCCTACTACTATGACTATTACTACTACTACTATTATTACTACAACTACTAATACAACAACTACTACTCCCAAAACTACTACTACTATAACTACTTCAATTACAACTATTACGCCTACTACTTCTGTTCTTACTACTACTCTAATATTATTGCTATTACTACTGCTGCTGCTGCTACTCCTGCTACTACTACTACTACCACTACTCCTATTACTACGACGACCACTACTCCTACTGCTGCTGCTACTACTCCAACGACTATTACAACAACTACAACTATTGGCACTACTACTACCTCTACTACTGTGACTACTACTACTACCACTGCTTGTAATACTACAACAACTACAACTCCTACAGCTACTACTACTACTCCTGCTATTACAACTGCTACTACTGTTGCTACTACTACTTCATTTACTACTAATACTGCTACTACTACAACAACTGCTACTACTACGACTAATGCTCCACCTCCTCCTCCACCTCCTCCTCTTACTACTAGCACTACTTCTACTAATACTACCACATTTACCACAACTACTGCTGCTACTACTACCACTACTACTACTACTACTATTGCAACTACTACTACTAAACTACTACTACATCTACTTCTACTAAAACTACTACTACTACTACTTCTCCTATTACTGCTACTACGTTTGCTGCTGCTACTACTACTACTATTACTACTACTACTACTACTGATACTACTACTACTACTACTACTGATACTACTACTACTACTACTACTATTGTTACTACCACAGTTGCTACCACTTTGGCTACGACTCTTACTACTACCACAACAACAACAACTACAACCGCTGCTACTTTTACTACTATTATTATTACTGCTACTTCTACTTTTGCTACTAATATTGCTACTTGTAGTACTACAACAACTGCTACTACTACTATGACTACTACTTCTGCTACCGCAACTACTACTACTATTGCTACAACTAGTCCTTTTACTACAAGTACAACTGCTACCACTGCTATTATTGCCACTACTATTAATACCACTAGTACTACTACAAATGCAACTATTCCTACTTCTACAGCAACAACAACTTCTCCTACTACTACTACTACTGCTGCTACTACTACTATAGCTTCTACTACTACCACTGCTACTACTACTACTACTTCTCCTTCTACTACTACTTCTGCTACTACAACTACAGCTACTGGCACTACTATGGCTACTACTGCTACTGCGACTGCGACTACTTCGACTACTGATACTACTGCTCCTACTACTACTACTACCACTTTTACTCCTACTGCTACTTCTACTACTATTTCAACAACTACTGCTGCTTCTACTACTACTTTTGCTACTACTATCACTGCTACTACTACTGCACCTACTACTATTGATACTGCTACAACTAGTTTTGCTGCTACTACTGATACTACTGGTACTACTCGTCGTGCTGTTGCTACTGCTATTCGTACTACTGATACTACTGGCACTACCCCTACTGCTAGTACTGCTCCTATTGCTACTGCAACAACTACTACTACAGCTACTACTGCTACTACTAATGCTACTGCAGCTTCTACTACTACTACTACTTCTCCTAATACTACTACTATTGCTATACTACTGTTGTTGCTATTACGCCTACTACTACTGCTACTACTACTACTGTTACTACTACTGCTACTACGACAACTAGTACTACTCCTACTACTACTACTGCTACTGCTACTGCCACGATAGCTACTATCACTACTACTACTATTACTAACCCAACTTCTAAAACTACTAGTATTAGTACTACTACTACAACTACGACTGCTGCTACTGTCACAACTACTACTACAACTATTATGGCTATTAGTACTACTATGCTACAACTGCTACTATCACTACTACAACTACTATTTCTAATACTACTGCTCTCGCTACTACTGCTACTATTACTACTACAACTACTACTACTTTTTTAGCTACTACTACTTTTACTACAACAACTACTACTATGACTACGACGGCTACTATTGTTACTATTGCTACTATTAATGGTACTTCTACTACTATGACTATTGCTACTACGACAACTACTACTACTGCTGCTACTGCTGCTACTACTCCAACTACTAATACGGCTACTACTACTACTACTACAACTACTAATACTACTGCTGCTGCACCTACTCCTACTACTACTGCTCCTAGTATTGCTACTACTGCTGCTGCTGCTACTACTTTTGCCACTAGTACAACTACTACTCCTCCTTTTACTACTACTACTACTATTATTTTTAGTAATAATACTCCTACTACTACTGCTACTGGTCCAACTACTACTGCTACTACTGCAACTACTAGTACTATGATTGCTACTTCTACTACTACTAATACTGCTCCAACTACTGCTACTATGCAACTGCTTCTCCTACTGCTGCTGCTACTACTACTACTACTACTATTGCTCTTGCTACTACAACTTCTACTCCAACTACTCCTACTACTACAACCACGAGTATCGCGACAGATATTTCTACCACTAATGCTACTACTAATGCTCCTACTCCTACTACAACTACTACTGCTCCCACTATTACTACTCCAACTACTACAACTCCAACTACTACAAGTGCTACAACTGCTCCAACTGCTACTACTAATGCGACTACTACAACTACAACTACTAGTACTGCGACTACTATGGTTGCTATTACTACTGCTGCTACTACTATTGCTATAACTTCTACAACTTCTACCGCTTCTACGACTACAACAACAACAACAACTACTACTACTAGTAGTACTACTACTATTACCACTACTATAACTACTACTACTACTACTTCTCCTCCTCCTACTACTACTACTACTACAAGAACTACTATCACTAATACTTCTCCTATTCTGACCACTACTACTACTGCTTCTACTGCAACTACCATTACTTCACCTACTACTACTGCTGCTGCTACTACTATTGCTACTACTAATACTGCTACTACTACACGTACATCTACTTCTAGCACTACAACAGCTACGATTACTACTACTACGATAGCTACTATAGCTACAGCTACTGCGATGGCCACTTCTCCTACTACTACTGCTAATGCTACTATGATTGCTACTACTAATACTTCTGCTATTACTGCTGCTACTACTATTTCTACTACTGCTATTATTGCTACTACTACTACAACGGCTACAACTACTACTACTAATATTACTACTACTACTACAACTAATATTACTACTACTACTACTACTACAACTACTAAAACTACTACTAGTACTACTACTACTATGACAACTACTATTATCACAACAACAACTACTGCTGCTGCTCCTGATGCTACTGCTATGACTACTACTATTGCTACAACACTACTATTACTACTACGACTTCTGTTACTACTACTTCCCCAACTACTACTGCTACTGTTGCTACTGTTACTACTATGACTGCTACTACTACCCCTACTACTACCACTACTACTGCTACTGCTACTACTACAACTACTACTAACACTACTACTACCACTACTACTAGGCTACTACTACCACTACCACTACTACTACTCCAACTACTACATCTACTACTACTACCACTACTACCACTACTACCACTACTACTGCTACTATTACTACTACAACAACTGCAACTACTACTCCTAGTGTTGCTCCTACTACTACTCCTATTGCTACTTCTACTACTACTACTACTGCCCTTGCTACTACAACTACCATCCTACTACAATTGCTACTATAGCTACTCCTACTACAACTACAACTGCTCCTACTATTACTACTACAACTCCTACTACTACAAGTGCAACAAATGCCCCTACTGCTCCTACTACTGTTACTTCTATTACTAATGCTACTACCACGACTACTACTACTAATGCCACAACCACGACTACCACTACTACTAATATTTTACCTACTACTGTTGATGTTACTACTACTACCACATTTACTGCAACTACTTGCACAACTACTATGGCTACCATGACTATTGCTACTGCTGCTACTAATACTACTACTATTACTACTACTACTACCCCGACTACTACTACTATTGCTAATACTACTACAACTACTAATACTACTACTAGTACAACTACTATTTCTACTACTACTACTACTTCTCCTCCTCCTACTACTTCTACTACTACAACTTCTGCTCCAGCTACTACTATTACTACTTCTGCGGCTACTGCTGCTACTGCGGCTACTGCTACTTCAGCTGCTATTGCTGCTACTATAGCTACTACTGCTACCACTAGAACCACTCAAACTTTTGCTACGACTACTACTACAAATACTACAGCAACTTCTACTACTACTACTACTTATACTATGTCCCCTACACCTACCACTTCAACTCCTACTACTACTATTACTACTACTCCTAATTCTATAACTACATTAACTGCTGCTAATACTCCTAACGCTACTTCTACTGCTACTACTACTACTAATTATATTACTAAAGCTTTTGCTGCTACTACTACTACTACTCCTCCTCCTCCTCCTACTATTAGTACTACAACTACTACTCCTACTACTGTAGCTACTACTACCCCTACTACAACTACTACTACTACTGTGGCTACTACTTAGCAATTACAAGTACTACCTACCTATGTTACAACTACTACCACCAGTACTGCGACAACAGCTACTACTATGAATGCCACAACTACGACTTCTACTACCCTAACTACTAAAACTACTACAACTACTATAACTACTGCTAGCACTACTACTATTGCTACTACTGCTACTATTACTACTATTGCTACTATAGCCACTAAAACTTCTACTACTACTACAATAACTACTATTACAAATTACTACTAATATTACTACTACTCCTAATATGCCAACTACAATAATAATAACAACTACTACTATTGCATCTACTACTACTACTACTACTACTACTACTACTACTACTACTACTACTACTACTACTACTACTACTGCTACTACTCCTAATACTCCAAATACAATAATAATAACTACTACTACTACTCACATTAGTTGCAATAGCAGTAGTAGAAGCAATATCAAAAGTACCAATAGCAGTATTAATAGTAGTAGTAGCATTAGCTGCAGTAGTAGTAGTAGTTATAGTATTCATGGAAGTAGTAGCAATAGCAGTAGTAGTAGTAGTAGCAGTAGTCATGGTAGTAGTAGTAGTAGTAGCAGTAGTAATGGTAATAGTCCTAGTAGTAGTAGTTTTTATTGTAATAGTAGTAGTATTAGTTGCTATAGTTTTAGTCATTGTTGTTATTGTAGTAGTAGTAGTAGTTGTTAGTAGTAGTAGTAGTAGTAGTAGTAGTAGTAGTAGTAGTAGCTGTAGGAGAAGAAGAAAATGGGGTGCTAGCAGTAGTAGTTGTAGTAGCTGTTGTACTAGCTATAGTAGTAGTAGCAGTAGTAGTAGTAGCATTAATCATAGTAGCAATAGTAGTTATAACTGAAGTAGTAGTAGTGGTAGTAGTAGTAGCAGTAGTTGAAGTAGCACTTGTACGTGTAGAAGCACTAGGAGTAGTAGATGCAGTAGTTGTAGCAGTCATAATAGTAGCAATCGTAGAAGGAGAAGTGGCTGTAGCAGTAGTGAAGTAACAGTGGCATTAGTTGCAATAGTAGTGTTAGTAGCAGTATCTATGGTAGCAATAGCTATATTAGTAGTAGCATAGTAGTAGTAGCTATAGTAGTAGTAGTAGTAGTAGTAGCCACACTAGTAGTAGCCACAGTAGTAGTGGCAGTTATAGCATAAGTAGTTGTAGGAGTTTTAGTAGTTGCAGTAGTGGTGGTAGAAGAGGTAGGAGTTGTAGTAGTTGGATTAGCAGTAGTTGCAAAACTAGTATTAGAAGTAGTAGTTTAAGTAGTAGTCGTAGTAGTAGTAGCTGTAGCTGTAGTAGTAGTGATAGCAGTAGCAGTAGTTGTAGTAGAAGTCGTAGTAGTGCTGGATGTAGAAGCAGTACTAGTAGTAGCAATAGTAGTATTAGTAGAAATAGCAATAGTAGTAATCTCAATAGTAGTAGTAGCAGTATTAGCGGTAGTAGCAGAAGTAGTAGTAGTAGTAGCAGTAGTAGTAAGAGTAGTAGTAGTCACAAAAGTAGTAGTAGTCGCAAGAGTAGTAGTCGCAAGAGTAGCAAGAGTTACAATAGTAGCAGCATTAGTTGCAAGAGTGGCAATGTTAGCAGCAAGTGTAGCATGAGTAGTAGCAGTAGTAGCCATAGTAGTAGTAGTAGTAGTAGTAGAAGCAGTTGTAGTAATAGTTGTAGCAGAAGTAGAAGTAGATGTTGCAGTAGTAGTAGTAGTGAAGTAGTTGTAGTTGTACTAGTTGTAGCAGCTGAGTAGTTGACATAGTTGTAGTAGCAGCAGCATAAGCAGTAGAAGCGGTAGTATTACTAATATTAGGAGAAGTAGTAGCAGAAGTAGTAGTAGTAGTAGTGGTTGTAGTAGTAGGAGTAGCAGCGGTAGCAGTAGTAGTAGTAGTATTAGGAGAAGTAGTAGGAGTAGTAGCCGCAGTAGTAGTAGTAGTAATAGAAGTAGTAATAGCAGTAATACTAGTAGTAATAGATGTAATATTAGCAACAATAGTAGTTGTAGTAGTACCAGTAGTAGTAATAATAGTAGTTGTAGTAGTAGAAATAGTAGTACTACTAGTAGTAGCAGTAGCAGTAGTAGCAGAAGAAATATAGTAGTAGTAATAGTACGAGCAGTAATAGCAGTGACTTTAGTAGTAGTAGAAGCAGAAGTGGTAGTGGTAGTACTTGTAGTAGTACTTGTAGTAGTACTTGTATAAGTAATAGTAGTAGTGCCAATTGCTATAGTAGTAGAAGCCTTTGTAATAGGAGTAGCAACAGTAGTAGTAATAGAAGGAGGAGTAGGGGTACTAGTAGTTGTAGCAATAGCTACAGTAGAAATAATACTAGTAGTAGAAGAAGTAGCAATAGTAGTAGTACTAGAAGCAGTAATAGTAGCCATAGTTATAGTAGTTGGAGTAGTAGTAGCAGTAGAAGTTATAGTACTAGTAGTAGCAAAAGTAGTAGCAACAGTGGTAAAAGTAGTAGTTGTAGTAGTAGTAGTAGTAGCCGTAGTAGTAACTATAGTTGTAGTAGCAGAAGTAGTAGTAGAAGTTGTAGTAGCAGAAGCAGTATTAGCAGCAGTAGCATCAAAAGTAGTAGTAGTATTAGAAGTAATAGTTGTAGTAGTTGTAGAAGTAGAGGTAGCAGTAGTAGTGGGAGAGGTAGTTATAGTAGTAGCAACAGCAGTAACAGCAGTAGCATTGGTAGTAGTGGTAGTATAAATAATCGCAGTAGTAGTAGTCATAGTAGTAGTAGTGGCAATAATAGCAATAGTAGAAGTAGTTATTATAGTAGCCATAGTAATAGTAGTAGTAGTAGTAATAATAGTTGTAGAAACAATAGTGCTAGAAGTAGTAGTATTAGTAGCAGTAGAAGTAGCAGTAGTAGCAGCAGTTGCATTAGTAGCAGTAGTAGTTGCACTAGTAGCATTAGTAGTAGTAGTAGTAGTAGTAGCAGTAACAGTAGTTGAAGTAGTAGCAATAATAGTACCAGTAGTAGCAGAAGTAGTAGCAGCAGGAGCTACAGTAGTTATAATAGTAGTATGAGTTGAAGTAGTAGTAGTAGTAGCAGTGGTAGCAGTAGTAACGGTAGAAGTAGGAGTAGTAGCAGTAGATGTAGTTGTAGTAGTTATAGTATTAGTAGCTGTTATATAGGTTGTAATAGTCACAGTATTAGTAGCAGAAGTAGTAGTAGTAGTAGTAGCAGAAGTTATAGCAGTAGTAGTTGTTGTTGTAGTCATGGTAGTAGTAGTAGCAGGAGTAGTAGTAGTAGCTATAGTAGTATTAGTAGTAGCAGTAGTAGTAGTAGCAGCATAACCAATTTTAGTAGTAGTAGCAGCAGCAGCAGTAATAGTAGTAGGAGTTATAGTAGTAGTATCAGTAGCAAGTATAGTAGTAGTAATAGTAGTAGCAACAACAATATTAGTAGTTTTAGCAGTAGTTGTAGTAGTAGTAGTAGTTTTTGATGTAGTAGTAGAGTTATTATCGTGGTAGTATTAAGAAAAATTATAGTTGGAATAGTAGTAGGATTAGGAGTTTGAATAGGTGTAGTAGAAATAGTAGTTGTAGTAGCAGCAGTAGAAGTTGCAAAAGTAATAGTCGTACTAGTAGTTGGAGGAGGAGTAGAAGTAGTAGTAGTTGTTGTTGTTGTCATAGTTGTAGAAGTAGTAGTAGTGGTGGTAGTAGTCGTAGAAGTAGCCATCGGAGTAGTAGTACAAGCAATAGTAGGAGTAGCAATCGTAGTAGTAGGGGTAGCAGTAGTAGCAAAAGGAGTAGAAGTAGGAGTAGTAGGAGTAGCAGAAGTAGTAGAAGTAGTAGAAGTAATAGTAGTAGTAGCAATAGGAGTTGTAGTAGCAGTGGTGGTAGTTGTAGTAGTAGTAGTAATAAAAGTAGCAACAGTA